>PVIJ01001677.1:143117-188647 GCA_004024925.1 Scalopus aquaticus
GGGGGGGGGGTTGAAGGCTCAGGGCATAGGCCTAGAGTCGTGAGTAAAGATGGTAAAGAAGAAGTAACAATTAGAATTGTGATGATAATATTGCTACCATTTCTTCTGCTTACAAAAGGTACAGAAAATATACAGCAGTACATAAGGAGAACACAGAATACCAGTATTACTACTAGGAGAGGAATTCTTAATTTATGATTACTTTATGGTCTTTTTCTTTTATGTACACATATACTAATTTGGTTGCAAAATTGCAAAACAAAACTTATACCACTTTTAGATTATAATCACGCTTTTCCATGTTCTCTATCCACTAGATTGTGTGCTTTTTGAAGGAAAGCATTTTGCATTTTTGCATTCCCTGTGCCAAAAAGTCTACCTAAACTATTGCAGGAAGCATTGCTTTCCTTTTTTTTTTTTTTAATCGAGTGAATAAGCAACAGATAAAGGTCAAATATATAGACAAAAACAGAACAGCTGAAATTTCTTCCATGCTAAATTTTAAAACACCAAAGACTAACAACTAATCCCTGGGCTGCTTTTCCTTGCAAATATTATCACTTTCTCAAACACAGTACAAGGAATATTTCTCTCTAGTCCTTGCTACATATAAAACTACTTTTAAAAAGAGTCTCAAGACATTAAGTATGTAGAGACACAGAATATGACAAGAACAATGTCAATGAAGCATAAACAATTTGGTTCCCAAAAGACTTTAACTTTCTGTACAGTAAGCTTGTCAGATTTCTTGAATTCTTCCAGAGACTGCCTCTCAGAAAGAGGAAGACTGCCTTCAGAACACCAAGGAGTGATGCTGACAAAACCAGTTCTCCACACCCTGTGAAATGTGAAACTGCCTCCTCTGAGCAAGCACCAGCACATCCCTTTCTACAAGTTTCATTATGACTCCCTTTAGCGCCATAGTCTGCAAGAGGACACTTCTCTTTCTAGGTTGCTGATATAATCATTTCTTCTTGTACAATAAATTTAATTACCTTTTGTGAAGCTTATAATCATGGGATTTTGCCTGTAGTAGTATAATCAAATCAAAAAAAAAAAGGCTCCTCATTCTTTAGTCTATCTTAGAAATCAAAGCCCAAGAAAATGAAACACAAAGGTCATAAAAGCTGGTTTTACTGACCTCAAAGAACTTCTAACCATATCCAATGACCTTCCAAAAACATTAAATATATCAAAAGTGAATACAGCTAACCATACCCCAGATGAATTGTAGGGATTTTAGTCAAGAGCCTTTACATGGATTTTAACTATTCTTCCCCATAAATAGTGAAGAAATCCCAGGCCGAGGTTCTGCCATTATAGTTACCTTCTTCAAATCATGCAGCTTGATAGGGAAGGCTATAGAGATGAGCAGAACCTTTTCTTCAGCTCTCATCTTTGGTGAATAAGAATTCCATATTCAAAGACTTGGTATACTCTCTCACTGGCACAACATTCATTAAAAACTCCCTTTTCTGGTTCCTCTTGCAGACAGTTGAAGTTCCCTTTAGTTTGTGGCTTTATTTTAGATTACAGTTATGTTGTACATAAAACTTAATATGATTTTTGACTCATTTATACTTCCTGGACTCGTGAAAATAAAAAACATAGAAAGAAAACTATAAATACATTTAGCAATTGTCTACTTAATTTTTAAAACGATTCAGACTAAACAAAAACCAAATTCCTAACTCTTGAATTTTTTTAAAGATTTATTTTTATTTATTTATGCATATGAGAACTGGGGTTCAGATCAGAGGCACTGGAGATAAGAGGATTCTCCAGAGACAGAGTTGGGGACAGAAGAGGTGGATCTACTGAAATACACTGCTGAGGGGAGCAGCGGTGAGACAAGAGAGGTCTGTTGTGCCGTGTGGGTCAGCTCCCTGGTCGGAGATTGAACTCATGCTGCAGTGCTGCTGAAAGCTTGATAGAACCGAGACTCTAGCCCCTGCACCACCAGGGAGGTTCCCTAAATCTTGAATTTTTGTTCAATCACTTTTCTAGATTCCTTAGACAAGTGAAATTTCCCTCATATTTGCACATACTGATCGTTAATGCAAAGATCCCTAAACTTCGTTCTTTTCTTAAGTATTGACATCTACAAATAAATCAACCATTATAATTCACTTTATTATAATGGATGCCACATAAAACATCTAATATCATCCCAAAACTTTGCCAGTCTGATAAGGAATAGACAAAGCAAGAATAAACTTAAGTGTTAGTTTTAAACTGTTTTCACTTTTGAGATACTTATATAGTCAAGCCTTTTACCATACATCTTTCATTAAACACTTTGGGTATTCTTAGTTTTACTGGAAGCAGAAAAAAGCAGGGAAATGGATTCTAACTACAATATAGGCCTACATCAAGAAACAAGAACTATGTCAAATAAATAATCTAACATTATTCCTTAAAGAACTAGAAAAAACAAACAAGAGCTCACAGAAGTTCTTAAAAATAGAGCAGAAATAAACAAAAATTAAAAAGTCAGAGTAAAAAAAAATCAATAACCAAAAGACGGTTCTTTGAAAAAATAAAGTAAACAAACCTCTAGCTAGGCTAACAAGGAATAAAGGGAGAAAACTCTGATAAGGAAAATGAGAAATGAGATAGAAGTTACAACAGATAATTCAGAAATACAGTGGATCATAACCATACTATAAACACCTATATACCAATAAATAGCATAATAGAAAAAAAATTTCTTGAGTATACAACCCTTCAAACCTGAATCCAAAGAAAAAAAAGAACCTATACTGGACAATAATAAGGAAATTGAAACAACAATCGAAAGTCTACAAAAAAATAAAAGCCCAGAACTGATTATACTAGTGAGTTACACAAAACCTTCAAAGATGAGCTATAATTTATCCTTCTCAAACTCTTCCCCCCAAAATGAGGAGGAATACTTCCAACAACATTTTATGAAGTCAACATTACTCTGATACCAAAAGCAGACAAAAATATCAAAAAGAAACTACAGACCACTATCCCTAATGAAGAGAGATGCAAAAAAAACCTCAAAAATCTCAGCAAACCAAATTCAACAATACATTAAATCATATATCATGACCAAGTGAAATTTATTCCAGGGACACAAGAATCGTTCAACACCTGCAATCTATCAATATATATCACCACATCAATGAAAGACAAAAATCATTCATATAAGAAGACAGTGAAAGCATTTAATAAGATTCAACAATCGTTCATGATAAAAATTCTCAAAAAACTATAGACAGAGATAGCATATATAAACATAATAAAAAACAGAGAAGAAAAACCCACAGCTAACATCATACTTAATGATGAGAAACTGAAAGTGTTTCCTCTAAGATCAGGTACAAAACAAGGCTGTCCACTTTCACCACTACTTTTCCATACAGTATTGAGAATTCCAGCTAGAGCAATAGACAAGAGAAATATATGAAAGGAGTAAAAATGAGAAAGAAAAGTAATAATATTACTATTTACAAATGACATAATACACATTGAAAATTCTAAGGATGTCACTAAAAATCTACTGCAAACAATAAATTGGTACAGTAAAGTAGGCTGCAGAATCAATACATAAAAATAAATCTTATTCCTTAAATCACAGAGTCCTGTAAACAAATGTTACCTTAATAAAGAAAAAAAGAATGTCTTATGGCTAAGGAAATTTAAAAAAAAAATTATAACCTGGAACATTAAACTAAAAAACTGCACAGTAAAAGAAATTAACACTAAAATAAAGATACCCAACCAAATGGAAAAAAATAACTGTATATGATATATGCAATTAGAGGGTAATAGCCAAAGAACTCACACAACTCAACAAAAAGAAAATAACCCAGTTAAAATCTGTGCAAAAGAGCTAAACAGTACTTCTTCAAAGACAAAGAGGAGGCCAATAAGCACATTAAAAAAAATTATCACTTATCAGCAGGATATGCAAATCAAAACCACAATGGGATACCACCTCACACCTGTGAGAATGGTCCATGTAAAAAAGAAAAAAAAAAACAACACTAGAAATAACAAGTACTGAAGATGTGGAAAAAAGAAAACTTCATACACTGGACCTGTCCAGTCGCTATTGGAAATAGTATAGAGATTTCTCAAAAATTTTAAAGATCTGCCATATGATCCATCCTAGGTATCTACTTGAAGAATGAAAAACACTAATTCAAAGGGGTATACATACTCCTATGTTCACTGCATCACTATTTACTATAAACCAAGCTGTGCAAACAGCATAAGTATACAAGAAGATGTGATATATATTCACAATGGAATACTAAGCTATTAAAAAGATGAAATCTTGCCATCTACAACAACGTGGATGGAACTGGAGGATAATGCTAAGCAAAGTTAAGTCAGAAGAACAACAACAGATAGTTTCACTCTATGTAGAATACAGAAAAACAAAACAAAGAACAGGGCAAATGAAAACCCTAGAAACTTGGCTGTCGATATGAGGCTAATAGAAGGGACGGATGATATTGGGAAGCAAAGTATGGAGGGCACCAAAGGGTCTAAGGATACTTTGGCAGTGAGAATGGGGTTATTCATTTGAAGAAGTATGAACCTATACCTCTAAATCATATACAGTGTTGTATACAAATGTTACCTCAATAAAAAATGGATAAAAGATTAACTCCAACAAACTAACTCCTCTGAACATAAAAAGGAAAAATATTAAGAATCTAATAAAAAGTACAAAAAGTGGCACAGAGGTATTTACATAATTTAAATTCCTATGAAGTTAGATCATTATATATTAGACAGCTAAAAAGACAGGAAACAAAAAAACCTTTGCCATTAATAAAGGTGCTTTCTTCATTTATAAGACGCAACAGACTTTTAACTACCACTTTAATACTTTAAATCCACAGCCTATACTATTAGAATTGATATATCTAACTCATAAAAGTTCATCTTATAAATCAATAACCTAGCAGGAACTATTTAAAAACATATAAACAAACAAAGACTAATTTGCAGAATATATATATGAACTAGAAATCAATATAAAATGAACATCCCAAGATAAAAATGGGCAAAATCAATGAATTACCAATTCAATGAGGAAATTTTACATGGCTAATAATGGATAAATGCATAATGGATAAATTTCTCTGGCAATCAGATAATGCAAATCAAAATTTTCATGAAGCAAAATGAGGGAAAAAAGAATGACATCCAGGCCTCCCTGGTGGCGCTGCGTTTAAGCACTACACTGTGGAGCTGTCGGCAGCAGCAAAGTGAGTTCAATGCCCAGCAGGGAAGATTCCCACACAGTACGGCAGACTTTTTCTGCCTTGCCAGCTGCTCCCCTCAGCAGTGTATTTCCATCGATCTGCCTGTTCTGCTCCCCACTCTGTCTCTGGCAAACCCTCTTGCCGCCTCTGGCCTGTACTCCAGCTTGTATGCATAAATACATAAATCTTTAAAAAAAAAAAAAAGAATGACATCCATTACCAACAAAGTTATGAAAAACTGAGTATTTTAATCTAATATTTAAGGAGAATAGATGCGTTATGTCTTTGAAGGGAAATTTCAATACCTAAATTAAAGTGGGTATACCATTCAGCCAGAAAACTCTACTTGCAGAATTTGATGTTTAATAAAGAATTTGTCTGGCCTGTGTCCCCAGGTTCCTGGCACAGAGCTTCTGAAACCTTTGGAATTTCTATAGTGAAAGGAGTGTCTTTTTATTATTCATGAACCCCTTGGATCAAGTCTGGATGTTTTGGTAAGGACATTATGTGAGGTAGGGGTTGAGAGAAATAATTACCATAAAGGCCAACAATGTCTGTAGAGGGCTTGGGGGACTTTTGAGCCAGGTCAGCCTGTGGAAGAGAGGGAGTTGGATGCTGAGTTTATCACATGACCAAATTTCAATCAACCACCTTTATATAATAAAATCCAAATCAAAGTCCACTGGAGGGAAAAAAAAAACCCCAAATTAGAAATCTGGAAACCTAGGCTCTGAGGAGTTTCCTAGCTCATGAACAAATTTTTGTGTCAGAAGGTAATGCAGTCTGATTCCACAAAAAGGTGGAAGGAAATTCTGTTCAGGAGCCTCCAGATCTAGCACTTGCTGTGTCTCTTCATTTAACTGGTCCTATTTATACCTTTTATAACAAAACTTGAAATATATGTATAGCATTTTCCTGTGTTCTGTGAACTGCTCCAATATGTTATCAAATATAAGGGATCATGAGACCTGCCCCCCCCCACCACCCCCAAGCTGTAGTCAGTTAACCCTCAAAGTGTGACTGACATCTTAAGTGAGGCCAGTCTTGTCCGGAGGTGCCCTTGAATCTGTGGAGTCTGACACTACTTCCAGGTGGTTAGTGTCAGAACTGAAATGTAGTAGGTGTCAGAATAGTACCCATCCTAGAAAATTCTGTATTTATGTACGAAGATTATTCATAAAGTTATTTTCTACCACATTAAAAAAATGGAAACATTCTAAATGCTTGTCCATAGTATAGGCTAATAAATTATGGTACAAACACATCAAGGGACAGTACAGACACATCTGTCAAAAAGGAGAGAATTTACAAGTCCTCTTATGGAAAAAATCTCCTATACATAAATTAAAGAAAAATGAGTAGGTTTCAGAAAACTATAGCATGACTTCATTCTTCACAACAGCCTCCAATGCAAAGTCATATAGAACGAAACTACTTTTTTCTATGTATTTTTAAGTATGTAAATTATTAAAAAGTTGGAAAGTGTACATACAAAACACAGTAACAGTTATATCTGGAGAGATATATGGGAATGGGATAACCAGAAGAGGAATAAAAGTAACTTTCATTTTATTTTTATCTCAATTATCAAAATTTTGGAGAAATGGATTCCTATTTTCTGTTAAAAAAAAAAAAAAAGAAAGAATTTCCAGTTAAAGACAAATTCCTGAATAGTCTATCAGCCCAGATCTGCTCTGCACAAACATCCTACTAAAATTAGAAAAGTGTATTTTTTTAAGGTAATAAGCCTTAAAAAAGATAGAGAAAATGGGAGGGAAGGAGTACTAGCAAACTGTGGAAGAAAATGAGTGGTAACTTTCACTGTAGAACTAGAAAAATAGAAAATCAGATTTAAATCAAAGACAAAAATTGCCAGGCACTAGAGGAGGACTAAAAAAGAGAAAGATTCACTGCAAGTCTGTTTAAGACGCAATGAGAACTTATTTGTCCTCCTCAACTTCAAGAGAGAAGGCAACTGTTTCTCCCCCAACTCTGAAATAGATTAAAAGGTCTGTTAGATTAAAAAGGTAAAGTTTCTGGATTTGGGGGCAATAGGAATAGCTGAAGGCAGAAGTATCCACTGATGCTGAATATGAAAATAAAATGAAATTATATAAAAATGTATTTATTAAGACTCCTAACATTCTTCTCATTCTGCTCATAAAACACAGGTATCAACAAAGTTCTCCTCCAGGCAAGAAAGAGAAGCACCATTCTGGAAATCATGACCAGGAGAAGAGACGGTAAATTAGTATTTCTATGAAAAGAGCCCAGCAAATCACCCTGCAAGCAGAAAGCGCTTCACAGCAGTCTTAGTGCCTCATTTAAAAGTATAAGTAATCATACAAAGATCACCAGCCATTTGAAAAAGCAGCTAAGAGTGAAAGCAATGGAAGACAAAAAGCAGCTGGGAAGAAATTAATCAGAAAACAAATAAATACATACTGTTAATGCTCTTTAAAAAAAGACACCACAGCCTTAAGTAGGGAATGTATGGATCACTCTAAGTGATCCTTCTAAGTGTCCAATATCTAAATAATGAGTAAAGAAAACTGTATAGGAAATAATCACAAATACTTAAAAAAACTACCCAAAATGAAAGATAGTTTGAAAGGGTCTACCAAATATGCAGTGGAGTGGATGAAAACGGACCCATCCCAAGGCATATAAAGAAATAATGAAATGTAATAACCCAAGGGTGAAAAAATATCCTCAAAAGGGATCAAAAATTATAATATCAGTGTGCTCGACGGCAATACCAGAAGCCAGAAAACAACACAGTAAGATATTTAAAACTCTGAGGGAAAACAATTTCCAATCAAGAATTCTATATTAAGCCAAACTATCAACCAAGAAGGAGGGCAGAGATATTTTCCTTCAGATACTGAAGTCCAAATAAAATTTTTCACTTTACACACATTCCTTCTAATTACCATAAGGAGATTGTGTTCCAAAAACAATGGTGTGCATCAAGAAGGAAAATACAGGCAACCAAAGAACTGGGAGGTTACTTTACCTCTCAAAAAGCAAGTATTTTTATCCAGATTTCAGAGGTAAGAAAACTAAGGTACAGAGGAGTTAAATAACTTGCTTAAGATCACAGTAATGGCTGGACTCAACCCAGACACCCTGACTGGACAACTAAAGCTCTTACCAGTAATAACAGAACAGCCTGCATATTCACAGAATCCCACCTCCTTCCCTTCAGTGACTGATTTATGGGCACTTGACAAAATGAGCTCATCACAGTCCTGTTGGAGGTAGACAGAAAACTTCGTTTAGACCTCTCACATCACTAGTGGGTGAAAGTACTGTGGCTAACAAGCCATCAGCTTAAATAAGGTCTATTTTCAACAGATAATCCTAAAACTAGGTAAGAAGAGAACAGGGTATAGGTATGTGTGAAATTCACAGAATGGCTGAATTTCAGATAGAGACCCAAGTTTCTAGCATATTCTCCTTCAAATTTGTGAGATACCCTAGGATCCTTTCTAGTAATTAGAGAGAATATATTGTTTTTCTAGTTGGTGCTTAATTAAGTTATGTTTCTATATTTGCAACTCAAAGAATCTTAGAATTCTCTGACCAGAACACAATACCCTGGTTAACACAAATAACAAAAGGGTAGTAGGAACAACAATACAAGTAAATTTACTACCCTAAAATGTTAAAGGCATACGTTGAAACAATTCCCTGGTTTAAAAAAATCAAAATTATCTCCTCCAAGTAGTATGTAAGACCCATGAAAACAGAGGTATGTGTCTCTTTTCTTCACTTCTGAATCCTTAGAACAATGCATGGCAAGGTTGGTTCTCAAATAATTAGGTGAATCTTGAAATATTGGACAGCAAATAAAATCACGTTGCACAAAAATATCAAGGAAGAAACTGATGAAGTGGAAAGAGAATATCAACGAATATACAACCAATGGATCGAAGAAGAAATCACAAGGAAAATTAAAAGTTATGTTTAAATGAATATTAACAATCCCATGTGTGGGATTCAGCTAAGGCAATTCTTGAAGGAAAATTCTAATTTTAAATATTAGAACATCAAAAAGGTTTTAAAAATCAAAAGCATATCCAGAATATTTCAAATTTTATATCAAAAATATATAGATGCATATAGATGAAGAAACAGACATCAACAATTTATTCTGCTATTTCTCATGGTAAAATTAGAAATGATATGCAATTGTGAGCTTTTCTGTATTTTCATTTTCTCTGATGAACATGTATTCATTTTATAATAAAAACCTTTTTATAGCTGTTAAACAACTGTTTTTCCTTGTGATTCAATTTTAATTACCAGCTCCTATGCTGCCTGTCTCTTAAAATTCTTGCTTTTCAGAATTCCAGGCTCACTCCTCAATCTATAGTCATTCTTTAGTAGTCTTATCTAATTTTTGGCTTCACTTATCTGCAAACTGATGATTACTCATTTTTTTGTAATATCCTAAATTATTAGAGACTGCTAATTTCTTAAATTTCCAACCACTTAAAGGATGCTTCTAAATGGAAATCCTACAGTTATTCAAAACTTATCAGGTCTAAAGAACACATTATCATTTCCCAAGAACTTTCTCTTTCCTTCTTTATTTTTAATTTTGACTAATGACATGAGAATGTATGCAAGTTCTCAATCCTATCAGTTATACCTTAGAAATCTCACTCAAATCTAATTTTTCCTCTCCTTCATCAACGCCATGATTTCACTTCAGGCATCTTTTACCAATTATATTGTAAGAATCCTAGCTTATCTTCCCATTACCATTTTCCTCTCCTAACAAGAAATTTTATTATGAATGGGAACTTTTGTGTACATTCTTCTTTAGTGTGAGGTGTCTTCCATCCATAAAACTTTTCAATCCTTCAAAACACAGTTCAAATGTTACCTTCTTTTGTAAAGAATTATCTAGCTGCCCTAGGCAGTAATATCTCACAAAGCATTTTGCTAATACTCCTATGATAGCACTTGGTGCAGTGCATCATAATCACACATCTGTCCATCTCTCAAATCCAACTGAGAGTTGAGCAACACCAGGAAGAAGTCCCATGCTTATACCCGACAAGTACCATGCTCAGCCCCTATCAGGGCTCAATAATGTTTACTAAAGCAAAATCTACCATAAGCAATATTACAACTTTAGCCAAAGTGAGTAAAAAATGAGTTTAAAAACAAGTTACAACAGTCAGATGTTTAGCAAGCCAACCAGCCTGTAATCAATGTGCCAGACAGGGTGGCCACACATGACCCCTGCCCCTCCTTCTTGATATTTATACCTTTGTGTCACCCCACCCCCACTCCACCCCACTGTGAGCAGGACCTATGACTTTTATTCTCATCCATGGAATGCAGCAAAGGTAGGCAATGAACTGTATATGATTACATGTACTTAATTACCCAGAGAGTAGCACCAGCCCTTTGCTGATTTTGAAGAAGCAGGCTGCCTGGAGCTGAACAACCATGAAGTAAATTCGGCCAACCACCCTAGAAAGCCTAGAAGCAGATCCTTCTCCAGTTGATTCTAGATAAAACAACCCAGTCCTGGTCAATACTTTGACTGCAGGCTTGCAGAGATCCCAGCTAGCTTGTGCTCAGACTCTTGATTCACAGAAACTGAGATTATGTGTTCCTATGGTAGCTAAATTTCTAATAATTCTTTTCATATTAAACTGCAAAGAAAATGAATACATTCAGAATTTAAGATATTTCCAAACCCTTTGTTGACACAAAGGTCATATTTTCCTCAATTTCTAAACACTTAAGTGTGAAACAAACAACTCATTAATGCCAGTCAAGTATACACAAAATTAATGTATTTATAAAGAACCATGCTAC
Organism: Scalopus aquaticus; assembly: GCA_004024925.1. Taxonomy (NCBI): domain Eukaryota; kingdom Metazoa; phylum Chordata; class Mammalia; order Eulipotyphla; family Talpidae; genus Scalopus; species Scalopus aquaticus. The sequence continues at coordinate 154,208 of PVIJ01001677.1, forward strand.
ATAAAGTAGTTTGTACACTTCTTTCTTCTAATCCATTTGTTAATATACCCATCATATATATATATACCAATTAAATACAACACAAGATAGGTAATAAATATGGGGAAAGCTGGTATCTAATCAATGGTATAAGTAACTCCAAGACAAGTAAAAACCTACTCACTAGTTACTAGGTAGAGCAATGACATTGGACGGGATAGGAGGACTTGCTGGAGACATTACCAGTTAGTAAAACAACAAACTTATTACTGACTTGGAAAAGTATCTAAAGTACCTTGCTCAGGTATTTAGAACAGGCAGCTCTCAGATCAGATGCTATCCAGCACAATATAAACCACTGCTCATTCCAGCCCACCTTCCCACCCTCCAGTCAAGAAAACTTTTAAAATATTCCCAAAGCAGAAATTTCCATGACTGAGGCCACACTGAGACATAACACAAGCATCCCATAGAAGGTATCTCACAAGTGAGAAATATTAACTACCAGAATTCCTGGCTTTTTTGGAGGGTGGGAGAGAAAGTCTAGCAGGGGTATTGGTTAAAAATGTCATACTTAGGCAGAGACATTCTCTTTTCCCATTCCCCATAAAGATCTACAATTGAATTAAAAAACATGAATAGGATGCATATTAACCACAACAACTCAATTCAAACATTTAGGCACTAGAAACTGTTAAAAAGTAATGACTGAGAACATTTCAATAGTGGTTAACTAATGAAGATAAACTAACACTTTAAAAACACTCATCTGTCTTGAAGATTAAGAGAAATAAATCTGCATAAAAATACAATTTCACTTCACATACTCAGTTTTAGTAGCTAACCCACACTCCTTCAATATAAGCAGGAATGTTTCCTGAAAATAAGAGGTACCTGAATCACAATCACACTACTGAAGTACTCATGGGCACACCACACCCAAATAAGCTCAAGTGAATTCGCAGAAGACTAAATGCAATCCATTACCACCAGTTACCTGTCCAGATCAATTCATTTTTACATTTTTACTTCCAGATCCACGGATATATGAGAATTCCATGTGATTTCTTCAGAAATAGTCTCCACTCATTGATGTATTTTTATAGTTTAATTCACCCCCCCATCCTTGCTGGACTATTAAAAATAATTTTATTAATACTAACTGCTTTTTTGAACATTAGCAACCTGATTTTAGAAAATTAGACATAAAGTCAAGATTCCCAATATTTTAAAGCATTATACTATATCCTTAAAAACCAGTTTTACAACAAAGGGGACAGATAAAAAAGGGCTTTTGTTCACTTAAACAGTACTAAATTAGTAGCCTGAAAAGAAAAACAAAAACAAGACCTACTTCACCTAAAAACTCCTGTATGGGTTAATTCACATTCTGATATCCAACAATTCAATTCTAGGAAATTTCTATAAAGTGAAATATCTAGATTAGGCACCTCTTTTATGGTTCTCTTCTGTCTCTAGACATAAGAATGTTTATTTCCAGAATATATATGCTCCAAAAGAGTAAAACACAAAGGCAACACAAAACTCATTCAAAGTGATGATTATGATGGAATGAATAACAATTAGACTTGCTAGACATCTAAATTTTTTAAGAAGTACTACTGTTTAGGTTTTTCTTTTCTATAAAATTACAAAAGCCCACATGAGAATTATGTATCTTATTAGTGTCATGTTTTCTTATTAGAAGAAACAAAGTAACAGTTTCACAAAATTGGCTAGAATTTTCCACTAATTCAAAAACATTCCTGTCCTCAATTTTCAGATGGAGTTACTTTGCCTCTGCACAAACATTCGTAGAATTTGCAACTGAATAAATGCATTAATACTATAATAAGTACTAAAAAAGTCAAGGTGAAATATCAAGTATAATTGTTAAATAATTAGATTCACCATCTAGTTCTCTAAATTTCAGGATGGTGAGAAACACGCTTCTAATTAAGTTTCTTTCCCCATCTACTGAAATGTAGGTTAATATCTTATTAAAGCAAATGCCACTAAAAAGAGTACTCTGCTTTAAGGTACTAGCACTCTGATCCAATCCCAATATTTAACAGAAAAATGTTATTTCTCTGATGCTCTTTCAATTTTTCTGAAGTGGGTTTTCTCCTCTGTACCACCAACCACAGAAGATTACCAGGGTGACTATTTCTCAAATTTTCCAAGATCCACAACTAAAACCATTCTAAATGCACAAAAGAAAAACGTTAATTCATTGCACAATATATGTCCTTAAGACAGCAGAGTTCAATTCTCTCCAGAGACCTGGCTAAGAGAGACTGCCACAAGTCACTCTGCTGCTAGTGGCCCAATCATCCTAACCCCCCCAAAGTACTAAAAGGATATACTAAGTGCAAACATCTAAGAACTTTGGTAAGTAACAGGACTATGAGGAAACCAAATAGGAGAGAGACAATGGGAGGGCAGGGGAGGCAAGGACAAGGGCACAAAGGGGAATAGAAAAGAACACAAGGGACCATGGAGATGGATCACGGGTGAATTGGTGGTGGGCTACCCAAGGGGAATACAAAATGTAAAAGACATAAATAACAATAAAAATATGTATTTAAAAAAAAGAACTTTGGTAAGAAAAAAAGATAGATGCTTTACATCTCTAACTTTCAGCAACTAGTTATCATTTGCTAATTTACTATGACTAACACGGGGATCAACTAATTGCTCCCTGTTGAATGGAACATATTTTAAGAAAATAAACCCATAAAGCACACAAATCTTTGTTAAAGGAAATTATCAGCCCTTTTAAGAAAATTAATAAAGTCAACAGTGCATTAAAAAAAAGGATTAATTGACAAGCCCTTTCCTATCCCTTCATTAGTAAGCTTTTTAAATATTTTTTTGATGATCATACTGCTAAATCCAAGTTTTCATTTTAAAAAGATATTTTTTTAAACTAACTTATTTTTCTTGCTCTAATTCCCCACTCCCAGAGAACTGTCTTGATATTCCTTGATGGGGTGACTACAGCACCTTCATCTGTGTTAGTTGTTGACTAACCACAATAAGGACAGCTACTAGCTGTTTTCCTCAAAAACAAGATTCTTGAAAGACAGCCCCATTATGAAACCTTACTATTTTTATTTACGTAGCAAAATTACAACAAAGGTAGTTAGTTAAGTTGTTCTTTATTGAATGTGCAAAGTAGTACTAAAAAGATAGAAATATTCCCATTTTTAATTTGTGCTAACACGACTGACAGTAGAGAACATCCGAACAGCTAAGCTAAATTACTAAATATTTCACTCTATCAGCTCCCCACTTTTAATTTCTCACATTTATAAACACGAGTAAAAGGAACACAAAAAATGGAGATAGTGTTCTATGTGTACTCAACTACAAATTTATCTATTATCATCAAAAATAATGCAATGCTATGAAATGTTTATATTCCATAGGCACAAGTTGAATCTCTAGCCAGATGTAACTTCTATTTCTTTTATCGAACTAGGAGAGGATGGGGGTGGAAGTGTCTCCATTCATTTACTATAAATTTTAAAGCAGAGTGGGTAGATCGCCATAAAACTAAAGCGCTCAAATCAATTTTCCTCAAATCAAGTGCACCCTGCCTCCAGTTTCAACATAAAAGCACATCTTGCTATTAAAATTTTCCACTTTTCACAAATGACATTTCCAGAACTCCAGTAAACACTGCTTTTCAAAAGTACCTAGGGCTTTTACTGCATCTTGTAGTCAGAGCTGTAACAAGTGTTAGTTTCTCTCCTTAAATTGTTCTCAATTTTCAAACGCTCTGTCCAAATTAAGGACGACTCCTATTAACCATCATCTAAAACAGCAGTTTACTGGGGTTAAAGATGCACTTTTCATTAGCACATTCATCCAATTAAACTTTACGGGGTAGGCAGGGCATTTACACAGACTTCAGAATTCGAGTTTTATATTAAAGTCAGCTCAAAAGAGATTAACTTCACTCTCCTTTCGCAAATGCGCGTGTTCAATGCTATGGCCTTTAAAAACTGCTCACCACTCCAGTCCCCAGCTACAACTACAGTTAAGCAACGGATCTCCGAGACCTCCTGCTAATGAAAGCCACAAGCACTGTCGCGTCGGTTTGTTTTAAAACAATATCTGCTCCTTTCACCTCTTGGGGAAAACAAGGACTTTCCCTACTGGGGAGTCGCTAGGAGGTGAGCGTGCACGCGGCGTTCCAAACCCCAACACAAGGGCCAGCGGGAGCGGCGCCGCCAGGCTTGGAAGGCGATTTTTCCTCCAGCCGGCCGCGCGGCAAACCCCCTTCGCTCAGGCTGAAGGAGAAAAGGAGAAGGGTAAAAATAAGCGCGGCCGCGGCCCACGTGCCGCCCGCCGGAGGCAGGGAGCCAGGGAGTTAGGGAGCCAGGGTGGGAGGGGGCCGTACCTCCAAACAAGTGCGGGGAGAGGTGAGCTGGTAAGGAGCCGATCACCAGGCGCGGCCCGCCCGGGCCCCCGCCCGCCGGCCGGTCCCTGCCGCCGCCGCCGCCGCCGCCGCCGTCCTCGGGGCTGCTGTGAACCGAGTCCTGCGAGCCGTACGGGCCGCTGCTGCTGTTGGGGATGTTGAAGGAGGACTGCGCGGCGCGGGCCCCCGACGCCACGGTGCCCACAGCCCCGCCGAGGGAGCGACTGCGTGGGGCCGCCGAGGCCGCCGCGGCGCCGCCCGAGGCGCTGGGCTGGTGCGCGCCGGGCACCTGAGCCGGAAACCTCCCCGCGGCCGAGGCCCGCGCCCCGCCGCCGCCGCCGCCGCCGCCGCCGCCCGCGGTGCCATTGGCCCCTCCGCTGCTGCTGGAAGGTAAATCTGAGCCCGAGTACGCCCGGGTGCGGCCGTTAGCAGCGGCCGGGCTGCTCTGCTTGGTGCCCATGGCCGCCCTGCCCGGGGCCCGGCCCGCGTGCAGCGCCCGGAGCGCCGGGAAGGTTGGAGCGAGCGCTGGAGCAAGAGGGCAGGGCCGAGGTGCCGCGGCCGGCCCAGAGACAAGTCCGCACGTCCAGGGCCACCGCCCGGTGCCCCGAGGGGCGTCCGGCGCGCTCTTCTCCGGGGCGGGCGAGGCCGGCGGGCTGGCGGGGGGCGCGGGAAAGGAGCAGAGGCGCCGAGGAAGGAGGTCCCGGCCCGAACGGGCGCCGCTCGTGGCCCTGGCAGGCGGAGCGGCTCAGGTGGCTGTGCGGATGCCGCTGGTTTCGGTTCTAGTGCGCCGCGACGGGCCGCTGCCGCTCTCTGCCTCCACCGCTGCGCTCTGCGCCCCGGGCCTCGGCACCGCCTCCTCCCGGGCGGCCGCTGCTACCGCCGCCATCCTTGTGCTCCCACGGCGGCTCGCGGGCAAGTGGGAGGTGCCCGCCCAGTCTCTGCCCGGGCCACCTTCCCTCCCCCGCCAGCCACCCAGCTGTTATTAACGGAGAAAGAGGGAAAACGGGTGGCGCGTGAGGGGAGGAAAGAGGAGGGGCGGCGCGCGCTTCCCGGCAACCGTCGCCGCGCTCCCCTCCTCCCCGCGAAGGCGGGGCGGCGGGGGAGTCTGGACCACTAGGTAGGGGTGCCCAGCAAGGGAGGAGGTTCGCCGGCCCTCGCACCGGAAGGCCACGGAACCGCGCGGCTGCAGGGAGCGCCGAGGCCCGTGTGTTTGGGTCGCACCTCGTGACCCCGCCCTCGCCCCCTCGCAACGGCCGGCGGATTGGCTCCCCGTGGTCTTGCCCCGCCTCCCCAGACTCGGCCTTCCCGCCCCGGCTCCGCCCCGCTAAGGTACCGCGGTAGGGTAGGTGCCGCCACCCGCGGACTGGGTGATGGACAGGTCTATGGCTCCGCCCTCCCCTCCCTGGCGCGCCCCCTCCTCTACCACGGGGGCCTACGCCGATTGGAAGGACCGAGTGCCTCTGGCGTCCAACCAGAGGCGGTCCCGCCTCCCGCACGTGGCCATCGGACGCTGGCGAAGACCCGGTGTGCCCTTCACCTTTTCCAGACTGGGGCTGTCTCGCAAGCCATTCAGTTAGAGTGGGTGTTAACCTCGTTGGTGTTACTATGAGATTTTTAAATGAAAAAGAAGATCAGTGGTGCTGATGATAAAAGACCGAAAACAGCAAAGACGAAAGAACCAAGAAGCAGATCGCAACTGAAGAACGCCTAGCCCATAAAACACCCCACCATGAAGGGAGGACTCCCAGAGTTGGAAGAACTAAGGGTAATCTAGCCTGACTCTGAGTTGTAGGGCAAAAACTATAATACAGAGAAAATTGTACCTGAGATCTATCTCTGGGACCAAAACTGCTTTGTCTTTTTGTACTTCAGTTTCCTTATCTGTAATGTTGTGTTAAATCCCTAGGGCATCTGCAGCTTTAATAATATTCTTTAATTGCCTAAATTGTAATTTAATAGTCTCAATCCTTTCCTAACTATGGTGTGCTGTCTTGGTGGCAGTGACTGGTCTGAATATGCAGTGGACAGCTTGGTCTATTGCTCCCATCTTGAAAATCAGCAGCTAAAGTGGCCTCTTTGTGAAAAACAATTTTTTTTCAACTACAAATATATATACCTGCTCTCTTTTTTTTTCTTATTTGCTTTGAGTCATTTAATACTGATTTTTTTTTTTTTGCTTTCAAGTATGAGAATCAACTTTTTAAACAAAAATGAAGTTATATGCATATTTATACACACAATTGTACAGCTATTACTGGAAAAACAAAGCTACTCAATGCAAATCGAAAATTCATCCTTTATATGAGCTTCTAGTGTTTGTTTGAAAGGTCAAAGGTTACCAGAATGACAAGTTCTAATTCAGGAAGGTGTTTAGTTGCTTGATCTGACTTAACCTTAAATGAAACCTTTGGTGTAAAACTCTGGTTCAGCAGGAATTTGTTACCAATGTGGAAAGAGAGAAATACAGAAAAGTAAACACTATGATGTTATAAAAGGAGTAAAAGACTTTTACAAGTCTTTGAAAGGCTAACAACTATTTAAGAGTTTCACACTCATTATGATACTTACATTTTAAAAGTTTAGATCACTAAAATATGGAGTAAGTACCCTTTAGTGGTTACAACTATTAAATGGAAAGGTTTAACAATAAAATCTTATGACTTTTAGTCATACCCAGATTTATATTTTCATCACATCCACACTTAGTTACATTTTTAAATCATTTTTTACACAACTGTTAATTGTGTAATGCACTCAACATTTTTTCCTAACTAGGGAGAATCCCCTCATAGCTATGTTTGAGAACCTCTGATCTAGATAACTCACTTTTTAGTTCAAAATAGATTGCCATGTTAAGACGTGGTCTTTTGATCGAATGCTTTCTCCATATGGAGAGCCCTGTCCACCCCACTCCCAACCCCAACACCACAGGCTGACCTGAATATTCCTACTTAGTTCTTTAACACTTCCTTCCCAGCACTAATGATGCAAATATATTATTACTGTTTCTCCAGTTATTATTGTTGTTACTATTATTATTGATCTTGCATGTCCCTGAACAAAGGATTCCATTCTAGGCCTCATATCTGGACCCTCAGGGTCAAAAGTTGTGTGACACCTGTGATGGTATGATAAATGATCTGTGAGTGCATGAAAAAATGGATGAATATCCTACTTAAATGATTCTTTCTTGAAGGTCACACGTGACCCTGTCTTGTACTTATCTTCCTTGACATGTCCCTTGTGGCTGATGTCCCACCTGTTTCCACTCTGGTTGGGCCTTTTTGTTTCTTTCTCCACAGGAACTCTGGAGTTAGAAAACTGACCTGCTGTGTTCTTTTTTGGCCCTTTTCCCTCTCTTTAATTTCTCTCCAAACAGAAAGCCGCATTAAGTTGTCTGTGTGTTTTATCGTCAACCAAGCAATTCTAACTTCATTTAAAATTTGTAGCTTCTTTATTATGCCCTACCAAGTTCTTCGAAAATGAAAAGTGCTGCTTCATCACCAAATTAGCACACATGGGTGTAAACACACATATAGAACTGAAGCAAGCCTGATGAGATCATGTCCATGCTACGGGATGCCCTCCATTTTCTACTCTATTTCACTTTTGTTAAAATGCTATTCCCTGACTATTGAACTGATTTTGCAACACACTAATGGGTTGTAATCTGCAGTTTGGCTTACGATGGTCTAAATCAGTGCTTTGCTAATTTTAGTGTACCAACGAATCTTACGGAGACATTGCTAAAACAGACTGCTGGGCCCTGAAATTAATTATTCTCATTCTCAGGCCTTGAGAATTTGCCTTCTGACCGGCTGCGCAGTGATGCTGATGCCACCAGACCCCAGACCACTCTTGGACATGGCTTCCTGTACACAGTCAACACTATCGTTTGTTTGTTTTTTAAGAGTCTCGGTGACTCCAAGTCTCTGCTCTTTAAATTCCTAATATTTGAAGCTTTTTTTGTATAGCTCTATTTTTTTCCTCCTCCTCCCATTTTGACTAGTGATTTTGGGAGTTGGAAATTAGTTTCAAATTTCATAAATTCTTAAAGCATTTCACACTGACAAAATTTTGTTGGCCAGAAACCCACATTGGAACAGTAAATTAGTTGTGGGTTGATTTAAAAATACCTGACTGATAGGTTTGCTGTTAGCTGGTTTGAATTTCAGTTGGGGTGGGTCTCTTCTCTTTGACACTAACTCTTTTTTGTGCTACTCTCTCCTCTTTTGCCCACTTCTTTAAAGCTGTGTGAGAAGAGACATTTGATGAACAGGGTAGCAGATTTGCACAGGGCAGAAGACCTGCATCTATAGTCCTCTCAATTGGGCCCACAACCTCCGAACAGGGCTTTCCTATACCTTTTGCTAAAGCTCCTCCATCCCACCTTTCCTCTTATTACAGCATTTATGGCCATGGTTTTGCCTTTTGCTTTTATTTATTAATTTTTTTAGTTAAGTGTTAAGCATTATACTGCTTGATCTCTTTACCAAATAGGACTATGGGTATAATTATCAATCCTTAAATAGACCTCTTTCCTATTATTATATATTATATTTTTTAAAGAAATAAATGGACTATCTATATATTAAATTTTATCTTAATACATCCTACTGAAAACACAGTGATTAGTGGTGATTAGAAACTTTATCTTAAATTCTAAAACTAAAGTTAGCTTAGAGGACTATTCAGGAACCACATTGTTGGGTAATTTTTCAGGGAACATCAGTTTATATAATGTCTTTAATACACTTTTTTTTTTTCATCAAGAGGAAGCCAAATTCTCCCTTCCTTTTGCTCTTATTGACTCTTTCATCAGCCAGGCCTGACTCCAGAGAATGAAGACAATCGCAGCAGGATTACCAGCTCACACCATGAAGTGGAGAGGTCAGGCCAGGGTAGTGCCAAATGCAGGATTTGGGGCAAGCCACTTAACCTGGCTAAACCTGTTTCCTTTGTAAAATGCAAATGATCATAACACCCATCTCCCAGAGCAGTTTTTAAAAATACTTTGAAATTTCTTAATAGTTGTTCAAAATTTAATCTCAATATCATCCCTAGCAATTTATAATTTGCACATTATCTCTAGAAGACAATGATATTGCACATTTTAATATGTACTAACACTCACTGGAATTGATTTTGCCACTTAGTGTAATTTTGATGCATTTTTGACACTTCAGGATTTATTGGGAATAGTTTACTAATAAATACGTACATCACTACTTTAATCATGATGGCAGTGTGACAAATCACAATGAACCTACATCTTCCTACCACAAAACAGATGGATGGGTAGACATAAATTATCATGAAGAGGCTAGGTTCCAGCTATGTGAGATTTCTCATATATAAAGTTTTTTTTTAATTTCTCAATTCTCTAGGATAGTTAATTTATACTTTCTATAAAGAGTCTTTGGGATATTGGACAGAAGCACATGTATTACAGAAGCATTTCATGTTAACCAATCAGTGACCAGATCCCTAAACTATGTTAAACTTAATTCTGCAGTTACTTCCCTTTTTAAAGAGTTTGAGACACTATGTCAGCACCTGCTAACCAAAAATAGCCCAGTTCTTGCTTCTCCAAATGGAATTGAGTATTAATAAGAGCTTAAATATTTATATTGTGCTTTATTCGTAACTAATCCTCTTTGGCTTGCGAATAATTCTCTTTTTAAATCTTAAAAGCCCCTATTTTAAAACCCTTAATACAAAACAACCACAACCCATGATGTTTTTCCTCCAGGATGAAAAGATCTCCCAGATTCCATACACAGTGTTTTGAAAGGAGTCCCAGATCTTTCTTAGGGGTGTGCTGTGGAGAAGACATAAAATTTAGTGGAAAAGTGTGTCACTGGGGTCAATAGCAAGGGGATTTTCCAAACTGTAGACATGAAGAATAGACGGCAGAAAAAATACCTTTCTGCTATGTAATGCATGTGAGCCCTCCTCCAATGCATATGCACTCTACTCCCTGCTTCCTGTCACTTGTTGAAATTACTGTGGTTATACATGAACGATTAAAAAGCACTATAAGACATGTCGCTTTGCCACCACCTCTCCTCAGAGTAGCCACAGTCCCAATAAAAGCAGACCCCTAATTTTCAGCTCCATATACAGAAACTCTGCATCTGTTTTATTTTTAGCTTCCTACAGTGGCTGCTTCTAGAACAGCTCTGAAACAGTCTGCATGCAGGACACTCTCAGTAACTGCTGTGGATCACCAAGGGCAGCAATTATAATGCCTGTCCTAAATTACTTGCTGATGTAAGACGCTGTCATTACTACATTAAGTCCATGTGTGTCAAATTGCTGTCTTCTACACCATTCAGCCAAGGCAGCCATACCCTAGATGGCCAGCTCCCTTGAGTTGCTACTGGAAAGTATCTCCCCAATTTAGGTTGTGTTGGAAATGGTAAGCTTATTATTGCAGGGCTCTCTCTCTCCCTGGCAACAAGAAAGAAAATAGAGCTATAACAGGTACAAGGTTAACTTGCCCCACCCACTGTTTTCTGGAAGCTAGCTGTGCTCTGACTGAACTCTAAGGATACAGGTCTAAATTGGGTAGATTTTAAAACCTAGCCCTGAACTGGATCATCCCTGGTGCATGGAAATGTCAGGATCCTCTGGCATCCACACTGGAGATATCTTCTCTCTTTCAGCTAAAAGTGAGGGCCTTTGTAATGCACCAAGCCCTGGGTTTCGTTCGGGGATGAAAAGTTAAACCAAAAAGTGCTCCTGCTTACAAAAACCTTATAACTGGTAGTCAGAAGACATAGATACTAATAATGTGATGAGTAGAGTACACTGTGATAAATGCACTCTGGAATTGAGTGTAGGGATGAGAGTTGGGTTAAGGAGAATGACACTTTCCCAGAAGTGATACTAGCTGGGTCTTGAGAAAGAGGTGGCTTAAGCAGTCCCAGGCACCCCATGCTGTGGGAGAATGAAGCATCTGAAGAACTGCAAAAGGTTCACTATAGGTGGAATGAAGAATTGGCAATGAGGAGCATGAATAGGCTGGATAAGTCTAGCTGGCGTGGTCTGCTGGTCTCAGAGGTTGGAATTGACTGAGAAAGCAAAAGGGAACCATTTTCATGAGCAGGAATGCAGCTTGATCGTGTTTATAGTTTCTAAACAGGATAACAGGCGATATTTTGGAAAATGTATTAATGGGAGGGAGGAAAGCTCAGTGAAGTAAAGGACTGGTTGGGAGGCCAATGTAGGGCAGATTTGAAAATTTTTAAGAGTCTGCAAGTTTTTAAGCTTGATGACTGATTGGATGCTGTGATGACTGAGAAGGAACAGTCAAGGATGATAAATAAGGTTTCTGGCCCCTGTAATACTCAGTAGGAAATAGAGGGGAAAGATCAAGCTTGAGAAGGGGGTGAATGCACTCAGCCTTTTACAGGCAGAAGGAAGCCAGCCTTTTGATTGTACAAGATGTGGGATTAAATTCTGTTGGCTTTAGGCATCCAATCCAATATTGAATTTGCATGGGGGTGTAAAAAGGTTACCTTAGTAACCCTAGTCAGGTTTCTCAGATCACTGGATTTTATTTTGCACAATGCTTCTCAGTGCTGGAACCACCTCTCCTGCACTGTCTGTTCTCCCTGCACCAACTTGGTGCTATTCCTAGAACAGACATCCTGCAAATGGTGGTTCACGAAGGGCAACAGAGGTAGTGCGGGTGCAGCTGAGTTGAAAGATGACCAAATATTAATGCTGAGTGTAGCAACTTTGTTTTTCTTCATTTTTAACATTCCATGAGTGAAAGAGATTTAGGTCTTGTTATTTTCCAATAGTCAACTCTACAAACAGCAATTTCCTAATACACTGAATTAGTCTATTAAAAAGTTCACCACCTACTATATTATAGCATTTATTATTACTGTAAAATAATGGCTGTGATGGGCAGAAAATGCCCACCTAAAGATGCCACCCTCGGAACTTGTGAATATGTGACTTTCCATGGCAAGAGGGACTTTGTAGATACAAATAAATTAAGGATCTTGGGATAGGGAGATTGTCCAGGATTATCTGAGTGGGCCTAATGTAACTACAAGTTTCCTTATAACTAGAAGAGGGAGGAGGAGAGGCACAGTGCAAGAAGGACTTAATCAGCTCTAGTCAACTTGAAGGCAGGAAGGGGCCATGAGCCAATGAATGGCAGGGTTTCTAGAAAGTAGAAAAGTCAAGGAAAGGGATCCTCCCTGGGATCCTCCAAGTGTGCCTCCACAGCCCCCTGTGACATTTTGATTTTAGCCCAGTGAACCCTTTCAAACTTTGGACCTCTAGAATTATAAGATAATGCATTTGTGTTGTTTTAAACCATGAAATTTGCAGTATTTTGTTACAGCAGCAGTAGGGAAAACTAATATAAGGACTGTTGTTTAAGGTTTCAGTAGTCCCCAAACTGCCTTGAAAAAAATCTAGCAAATATGGCCATGAAATCCTTCTGTAACTAGCCATATGTATAACTATATATATAAAACTAGCCATATATATATACATTTATATATGTAACTAGCCATATGTGTGTATATGTGTGTGTGTGTGTGTGTGTGTGTGTGTGTGTGTATGGCTAGTTACAGAAGGATTTCGTGGCCATATTTACTAGATTTTTTTCAAGGCAGTTTGGGGACTACTGAAACTTTATATATCCTTCTTAGCTTCCTGCATCCACTCTTAAGTCATAGTAGCACAGGTCACCGTGGTATCCTGAAGCTGGGCACTGCGAGTGGGACTTCCCATTCCCTTCCTCTAAACAGTCTTGTAGGCTGCCTTCCAAATGCAAGCCCTGAGATTTGGTCGTGGTATTAGAAATATCAGTCTTTGGGTGAGGGTGTCTGTGTTAAAAGCAGTCTGAAAAGTCAAAAGAGATAAGTAGACAAACCATTTGATGAAATAATCCTGTTTGCTAGGAGTGGAAGAAGGACTGGGGATGATGTTTGCTACATCTCCTGCAGGCAGAAGATGGCATTTGGGAAAGTCCACACTGACATCTAGTGATATAAAACTGCACTGCCTGAGGCTCAAAACCTGAAGGCATTTACATCGATGATTCCTCCTCCACGCACCTGCCTCTCAGAACTGAGCACCTCAACAGACTTCAGCTGCTCTGGGGATGGAGTCGGGCTGCTTTGTGCTCGCTGCAAAGTTTGGCTGGCTGAGAGTTTTACCTCTTAATTTTTTGATGGTTTCTGTACATTTCAACGCTAAAAATTTTACTTCTAAAAGCCTTATATGCTTCTGGTGGCCACAGATTTTAGTAGCAAATGAGGTTTAAAGAGCATTTGTTTTTCCTAGGTTCACAGAATTATGTCTTCGCTGCGATGTCCTAGATGAGGATGAGCCAGTGCAACAGGCGCCTGCCCTGCCCTCCTCTGCCCTGAGAGCTTTGTCTGCATTTGATTTTCAACTGTGAAGCCTAAGACACAAGAGGAATGTCAAAAGGATGCACCTTCCATTTTCCCTAGCCAGCAGGTGAAAATAAGTCAGCAGGGATAAGATTTCCATTTCTTTCCTTAATGAGCCCCAAATTAGAAGCAAGACTGGATTTTGAAGGCTGTTGCAGTAATCTGGGTAAAAAATGGTCAGGAGGTTTGCACAACTCTTTGAATGTACTTGAAGCTACTGAGCTACCCATTTAAAATTTCTTAAAATGGGGTCTCCCTGATGGTGCAGGGGTTAAAGTCTCAGCACTATCAAGCTATCTGCAGCCACTTCAGCACGAGTTTGATCCCCTACCAGGGAGGTAACCCACATGGCGCAGCAGACCTCTCCTGTCTTGCCCACTGCTCCCCTCAGCAGTGTATTTCAGTAAATCTGTTCTGCCCCCCACTCTGTCTCTGGTGAATTCTCTCACCGCACCCCCCCCCCACCTCTGGCCTATGCCCCAGTTCTTGTATGCATAAACAAAGTTAATTTTTTTTAATTTCTTAAAAGGTAAATTTTGTGTGACATATATATTTATACATATATAAATATATATTTAGACATATATATTTATACCACAAAAAGAAACAATTATGAGAGACTGGCCTGCATCAGTTATGGTGGAATTTGGAAGGAAGATTCTGCAGTCTTAATTGACTGATTGGATACAGATATTCATATTATTCTCTTGGACAAAGGGGGCAGATGAACAAATAGGAAACTCTAGAACACTAATGCTGAAAATCTTACAGCCTTCTCATTGAAACAAACAGACCTAAACATTAGGAAATAATCAGATTTCACAATAAAATGTGTTTTTCTTCATACATTTAGAACATTTTATTTTATGACATATAAATATCAAGCTTCAAGCAAATACAGATGGGAAAGTAAAATATATTATATTAAAAGCACACAGATTTAGCAGAGAAAGAAAAAAGAATACACTCCATGAGGCATCTCTGATTTGCTTTTGATTGGCAGAAATGTGAGAGCAGCGGAAAAATGATTCCAAAATTCAGTTGCTTCTGTGAGGTGAGCAAAAAAGAAAACCATAAATAGGAAGGAACTTCAGCCATGACATGTGCAAAAAGCACATTCCTAGGTTTGGAACTGATGATTTGTTACTTTTTAGAATTGATGATACTTTGAAATTATGATTCATTGAAGTTGCCGGGAGGAGTTAAAAGAGTTTGGGATTTCTTTAGTAAAACGCAGCATTCCAATTAAATGTTTCCATGTGAATCTATCTGATTTCATTTCTATCTTTAAGCAGATGGCACATTAATAAGTAAATGTTACTGTTCCTTTACCCACCCCATCCTACCTCCACTACTAATGATTGTGTAAATAAGTAAAAAATACTGTAGAGAACAATTTTAATGAGGACAATGAGCCTACAATTAGGATTTCATTTTAATACAGTAGGATTTTTCCCTGAATTTATGTTATTTGATAATAACTCTTTTTTTTTTTTTTTTTTTTTTTTACATACAAGCTGGGGTACAGGCCAGAGGCGTGGGGCGGCGAGAGGGTTCACCAGAGACAGAGTGGGGAGCAGAACAGGCAGATCAGAAGTACACTGCTGAGGGGAGCAGCGGGCGAGGCAGGAGAGGTCTGCCCCACCATGTGGGATTCTCCCTGGCTGGGCTTCGAACTCGCGTCGCCGCTGCCGACAGCTCCACAGCGCAGCGCTCAACCGCTGCGCCACCGGGGAGGCCCCTATTTGATAATAACTCTTGATTTTAGTAGCTAAAGCATTTCTTCTGTAACTCACAAAGAACTTAAAATGTACAACTTTAAAATAGTGTTTAAATTCAGCCTTGCAGAATGGAAAGCTGTATGGCGGTTCCTCAAACTGCTAAAAATGGAACTACCATACGACCCAGCAATACCACTTTTGGGAATCTACCCGAAGGACACAAAAACACTAATTCAAAAGGATACATGCACTCATATGTTCATTACGTCACTGTTCACAATAGCAAAGGTATGGAAGCAACCCCGATGTCCAAAAGTAGATGATTGGATCAAGAAGATGCAGTACAGATACACAATGGAATACTATTCAGCATTCAAAGAAGATAAACACATGCAATTTGCAGCGACATGGATGGAATTAGAGGGGATCATACTCAGTGAAATAAGCCAGAAAGAAAGAGAAAAATATCGAATGGTTTCACTTATAACAGGACTATAAGAACACCAAATAGGAGAGAGACACTCAATGGGTGGGGGTGGGGGCGTGGGGATCGAGGGTAAGGGCACAAAATGGAGTAGAAAAGAACACAAGGGACCATGGAGATGGATCAAGGGTGAATTGGTGGTGGGTTACCCAAGGGGAATACAAAATGTAAAAGATATAAATAATAATAAAAACATTAAAGCTAAACACATAATTTCCCTACAGTTAAAAAAAAAAATTCAACCTTGCGGAAAATTTATTTAGCTGGATACAGACATCAGAGAAACAAGATTTTGAAAATCCAAACAATCTCCACTAGGATTTTTGTAAACTCAGTCATCATGCAGGAGAAAAGCAAGTGTCTATTATATTCAGTGCACGAGACTAGAATGATAGAGTCCTACTGTAAAATTTGAAATGGGGATGAATTGATACATTGAAGAATAGAAAGTCTTGTTTTTAACATTTAGTACAGTCAAGCTAGTGACTTTTGTATAACTTTCCAAACTACTTAGTAAATGGTTTATGATTTAAAATAATTGTCTTTTGTGCCAAGAAAGATGTAAAATATCCAGATTTTCTTATCTGAAGAATGAATAGCCTCAGGACAAAGTTTCTCTATGTTGGAGAAATAATTCCAGACACTGATCTACAGACCAATGCTATTTTGTGATGGAATATTCACAGTGAAATAAGAAAAATTAGGACAACACAGAAGTTACTTTTTTATTTACAAAATGTTAAATGTCTTCAAATAGTATGATAGCTCCTCAAAAAAATTAGCCTTTATTTATATGATTGAGCAAACCCACCTCTGGGTATAAACCCGAAGTAATTGAAAGCAGGATGCTGTGTCCATAGCAGTATTATTCACAATAGCAAACGGTAGAAGCGACCTGTGTCCATTCATGGGTGAAGGGATTAACAAAATGAAGTATATACTACAATGCACAATTATTCAAACTTTAAAAAGGAAGAACATTCTGACACATATAAAAGGACCCTGAGTATATTACGCTGAAACAAGTCAGGCGCAGAAGTCAGTCACAAATGCTGTGTGATTCCACTTATATATGTAAATACAGTGGTCAAGTTCATAGAAACAGAAAGTAGAATGGTGGTTGCCAGAAGCTGGGGGGAGGAGAAAGTTGTGAGTTGTTAATTGGAATGAGTTTCTGTTTTGCTCCGTAAAGAGTTCTAGAGCTTGGTTGCACAGGAATTGAATGTAATTAACAAATACTACTGAACTATAGACTTAAAAATGTTTAAGATAACAAGTTTTATATTATGTTTATTTACAATAATTTAAAATTTCTTTGAAGATTCTTAAATCTAAATGTGTGCAACTTAAAAGATTTTCCTTTATGGCCTCCCTGGTGGCACAGGGTTCAAGTCTCAGCATTATCAAGCTATCACCAGCCACTGCAGCATGAGTTCGATCCCCAGCCAGGGAGCTAACCCACATGGCGGAGCAGACCTCTCCTGTCTTGCCCGCTGCTCCCCTCAGCAGTGTATTTCAGTAGATCTGCCTGTTCTGCTCCCCAGTCTGTTTCTGGTGAATCCTCCCCACCAACACTGCCCCCTGCACCTTTGGCCTACAGCCCAGTTCTTGTATGTGTAAATAAATAAAATAAATCTTTAAAAAAAAATTTCCTTTAGTTTAAAATCGTGTCCTTTCTACTTTTATGATAGACAAGGTAGATTTGGAAGGGGGGTTATTTTTCTGTTGGGAGGGGAGGTTATTTCTTTATTTGGTACATTGAAAATTGGCATGCTAATACTGGTTCCTCAATTCATTTAAAGCTTTTATTGACCTGTGAAACCTAAAGTGGCGAAACATTGCTTAGAAGCTCAATAGTTGCCACTATTATTTTCCCTGCTGCCTCAAATAGCACGGAGTCATAAGACAAACCTCCATCGACCTGAGCCTCCATAAGGCTTATTGTCAGCTGGATTTTCAAGTCTCCTCCTTGAAGGGGGAGGGTGCAATCGGAATATCTTAAATATATATATAACATACTTAAATATAATAAAATATACTCAAATATACTTAAGAGTCACAGGTGATTCAAATGGACTTTTCCTCAGTGCACACCCCCACTGGCATTGACCCCTCCCTAAACCTAGCTAAACTGAGAATTCCTGCTCAATAGTCTTGATGCATCTGGGATATTTTAGTGGTGAAAGGATCTGAAGACCTCTTTTATTAATTCACCATTTTGCCTTTTCTACAGGGCTGTGCCTTTTCCTCCCAGAAGTTAGGAAGGTCTTCCTGGAAAGGCAAGACCTTATGAAATATTTAGCAACCAATACCATATTGGAGGCTTTCTTACTCCTAACGCCAGTCCTTCACAGTGGAATTTGAACACATTTTTGTTAACTTTTCCAGGCTACGTGGCTTAGTTACTCGATGCCACCGTTTCCTCAAGGGGAAATTGAAGGGATTAAATGAGTCTTTCAACTGTAGATTTTGAAGCACTAGTGGGACAAGAAACCAGTTCAGTTAGGTAGAACCAGTATTTGTTCTTTATTCCTAATGAGAGTGAATATATAGTATTGTAAGACCAGAAAATATCAAAATGTATCACATTACATAGTGAAAGCAAATATTGTTTAACGAAACTTACATATGTTCTAAACTGAGATATAAAATGTTTCTCATAATGTAGGCTCTGGTCAAAAATGTTAGAAAGCCATTGGATTCATTAAGCAATCTCTATAATCTGGTACAGCTTCAAGTTCTATGACTCTCACGTTGATAGTAGACACAGAACTCTCCCTTCACCTGCACCAGGTCACCATCCCCCTTAACAAATCCTCCTTCTCTCTTTCTCATCCTTGAAACTAATGTGGTGTCTCCTATGTGGCATCCTGCAGTAACCTACCTGGATTCTTTCATGTAGACTTTGACCTCAGAAGTTCTTCTGCATTTCCCATGGCCCTTTGGATAGTGCTTCCCATAGTGCTTATTCTACTATGTTGTAATCTTTTGTTCATCTCTCCAGTAAGCTGTACCTATTCTTTAGCGAGGTCAGTAGCATATAAAAGGAATGAGTGAAAGAAGGAAGGTACTGGAATCAACAGCTATACTTGCTTTTAAGAATGGTTCTCAGACCCGAGGTCACATCAGAATCCTCTGGGAAGCTTTTTAAAACCCAATGCCCAGACCACAACCAGACAATTAAAACAGAATCACTGAGTGTAGCCCAGGCATCAGGATTTTTAAAGCTCCCCTAGGGAGTGCAATGTGCAGGCAAGGTAAGACCAGGATGTGGGGAGAGTCTAACATGCTTCTAGTTGGTATTGATGCGACTGATCTGTAGGTTACATTTAAGGAATGAGTATCTGTTCTGGAAGACACTGAAGGTTGTAGCCAGCACACCAGCACATGTTTTCTGGAGTAAAATGCTTGACATAGTTTCTTACTAGCTTTATGACTTGGGTTAGTTACTTAAAGTATTCCCCATCTAGTAATGGAGCTATAACAGTATCTAACCCACAGCGTGGTTGTCAGGAATAAGCAGCAAACTTCATAAAAACCCTTGCACATAGATGTGTATATAATATATAGTGTATTATATATACATTATATAATCCAGCTCTACCACTTCTAGCTTTGTGCCCCTGGTAAGTTGTTCAACCTCTCTGAGCTTTTGTTTCCTCAGATGTAAATTGGGGGATGAGAATATCCACCTTACAGGATTGGCTTTACATAAAGAAATTATATATAAAATTCTTAGCACAGTATCTCACCAGTATACACAGTAAATAAGTGGTTATTCCTCAAATTAGTTGCATTTGTTTTTAGACAAATCATTCTGATCTCCCATAGGTATTTCTCCATTTAACCATCTGCCAGATCTCATAATCTTCTCCTGCCCCCATCCTCCCCAGACCCAAGGCTGCATGGACAGATGACAGGAAATAGAAGGCCTATCTCTCCCTTTATTTCAAATTTTATACTTTAACAGCAGGACTTGTTTTTATTACCCTGAGTTCAGATGGGTAGGTTTTGGCAGGAATGATTATTCTCCTTATTACTTCACAGATGAAGAAGAAATAGACTTGGCTCTGACATGTCAAATTTTCTCAAGCAAGTCCCATATGGAAGATAAAAGCTCTTAATTCTAATCAGTGCCAGTAAAAGTACTCCTGGCTTTGTGCTTCTTTAAAGCCTCTCTTTCAAAAACACTTTGAAGACCTGCATTGTGCCAGGTGTTATACCAGATTCAAAGCAGAACCCAGAACAGAGGTTTAAATGATTTGCTGCAGGGTCACAGGTGGGAGTTTAATGAACGAGGACAGAATATGATTTTTTGCAGAAGATATGCCATTGTAGCTAGACAGTGAAGATTAAGGAGGAACTGATAAGCTGGAAAAGGAGATAAAGGTGTTCAGAAGAGAGAACGGCAGAGACAATGATGACAAGGAGGGAAACGGCTAAACAAGATATGTTTAGGGATTGGCAGTTGATCAGAGTAGACAGCGAAGCTAGAAAGTTAGGGGCAGATTGTAAGCCAAATAAAAGAATTTGGATTTATCCTGTTAGCGATGGTAGGATGAACACATAATTCATGAACACATAATCCAAACTGGTCACTCTTGAGAGTACAGGACATGTTGATTAGATGGAATATTCAAACACCCAACATAAAACTGCACTGTTCCAGGCTAACAGGGATATATAGTTGTCCTAGCCATTGGGGAACCTCTAGGGGCTCACACTGATCAAATTTATATATTATAGAGGGACTTGTGGTGTCAAGAAGGATTGGAGAAAAGAGGACAGTGCCTATAATCAGGGAGATAGTTAGGAAGGCAGTGGGGATAGAAAGGAAAGACATCTCAACAGGTTTTTGTCATGAATATAATGGGTTGGATATGGAGATATTGGGGAGAGAGAAAGAGAATATGACTTAGCACTTCCGGGCTGGATAATGTGGAGACTAAGGAAGATAAGAAGAAGAGTAAGTTTTTTCTGAAACCAATTTTTACAGTTTGAAGCATGTTGAATTGGAGATGTTTGCTAAATATCAATGTTGATGTCCAGAGGCAGAGCTAAGGAGGTGTGGAGCTCTAGAGATTAGAGACAGATTTGGTCACAAAAGGTGATAATGGTCTATAGATATGGGCCTCCCTGGTGGCTCAACAGGTTAAGTCTCAGCACTATGAAGCTATCAGCAGCCACTGCGGCATGAGTTTGATACCTGGCCAGGGAGCTTCCCCCATGGCGCAGCAGACATCTCCTGCCTTGCCCACTGCTCCCCTCAGCAGTGTATTTCAGTCAGTCTGCCTGTTCTGCTCCCCACTGTCTCTAGTGAAGCCTCTCACTCCTCCCCCACACTTCTGGCCTACACCCCGGTTCTTGTATGCATAAATAAATCTTTTTTTTAAAAAAAAGGGTGATAATACTAGGTCGAAGTTATGAAAAAGTCACCAAGAGAAAGATAGAGGGGAGGGAAAAAGTGATAAATGGCAAGGGGTTGGCAGAAGATGAGCCAGGGAAGGAAGAGGGTATCAGAGTAGTAGGAGAAAAGTCAAAAAAGAGGGTATTCCAAAAGGGGATGGAAGGAAGAGAAGGTTTGGGGAATGACCATTCATTCATTCAACCTTCTCAACCAGGTAGACAATGAGGAAAACTGACATGGCTCTTGCTAGGAAAGCACCCAGCTCTGTGGATCCTTTTAGAATGGTGGTGGGAGCCTGCCTGTGCCTGTGGGAGGCTGCAGCGGGGAAGCCAAATGCAGACTCCTTCTCCAGAAAGGTAACATCTCATAGAGAGGCTTGCAGAGAGGCAGTTTCCCTGCTTCATGTTCCTCATTCTGTTTATTTCTAGGTCTGGTAAAAACGTGGGTTAGAAAATTTGAGAAAAATAGCTGAATTTGCTCCTGACCCCCTGGGTCTCACTTTCAGTCACAGAGCTGAACTTGGAGGGCTTTTCCTTGTTCAGTGTGGTGGTTACTTTTAAAAATTATGGTGAGAGTGTGTTTTCCAGCCCCAAATTTTGATGTCTTGGCTTGTACTCAAATGTAACTTGGTAATGGCCTAGTTAGAACATTTAGGTATATAATGCTTTTGTACATCAGTATTAGAAGCTGCTATAATTTAGGGTTTGATGAGCATGACTATTAGAAGTAGTGGAAAGATCAATTAAATGAATATATCCAATGAATATTTATGATTCTACATGTGAGACCAAAGATCTCTGAGTAAGTGTCCTCATGTAACAGGGTGGTCCCTAGGAAAAAGGGGGTGTTCCAGTTTCCCTGCCCAACCCAAGGAGGGTGGAGCTGAGCAGGAGATAAAAGCTGGAGAAGAAGAGAGAGAAGACAGAACACACAGAGGCTATAGAAGAAAGAAAGAAGCAGGATGGAGGCCAGAAGAGGCACGTGGAGCAGAGAGACATATAAAGAAGCTGCACTGGCCTGGACTGATTGAAACAGATGTGGGTGAGAGACCCGTGGGGAGGTTGACTATCGCAATGGTGATCTTGGTTTTGATTTTGCCCTTTAACTCCTAGAATTGTCTGGCTGTTTCTGACCCTTTTGTATGGGTCCCTGCCAAAAGGTGTTTTAGACTTGTGGCAGGCTTTCGGGCCTTGCTTTGGACCAATCCCATTTGGGTAGACTTTTACCCACGAGGGGTTGGATAACATTGGGTGCTTGACATAGAAACTACATTCTTTGTCTTCTCTGTCTTTTCTAATTGTATTAAAGTTTCTTTCCATTAAAGGTCTTGTATTTTTGTATTGATGCAGCATATGGCAGAACCAATTTAGAATGTGAAGGAGTGGGGGTTTCGGGGGTGCCCCCTCCCTGCTCTTTAACACTCGGAGCCTGCAAAAAGCAGTAACTTTCCAAAGACAAAGGTGGTGTGGGGATCCCTGGAATTCTTAAAGCCTTGACTAACCTTGGTCTATAGATATGGGGATCACCAGCATAGTTCTTTTTTTTTTTAAATATTTATTTATACATACAAGCTGGGGTACAGGCCAGAGGCGCGGGGTGGCGAGAGGGTTCACCAGAGACAGAGTGGGGAGCAGAACAGGCAGAGCAGAAATACACTGCTGAGGGGAGCAGCGGGTGAGGCAGGAGAGGTCTGCCAAACCATGTGGGAATCTCCCTGGCTGGGCGTCGAACTCACATCGCGTGCTGCCGACAGCTCCACAGCTCAGCGCTCAACCGCTGAGCCACCCACGGAGGCCCAACCACCAGCATAGTTCTTATGGTGGGTCATCTCCAGCAACAAAGACTTGGAGGTCAACTATGATACAAAAGTAGAAAGAAAAGTAGGTAAAGTTCAGAGGAAGGGACAACAGCCTTGAGGAATGAACAGAGAGGGCCACTCCATGAGAAGCTATCAAGCTATACACATTTCTTGCCTTTACCTCCTGATGCATAAAGGGATGAATGAAAATAATTTGTTGGAATTAAGGAATGTTCCTACTGGTAGACCATATTAGTTATATAACAACTCTTCTTTATTTATCTTGGTATAATTTCCTTATACTTAGATAATCCTCATTGAAAATTTCTTGGTCATCTTCCATCATCAAAATATCTCTGCCATTGATTTATCATATCGACTATGCATGTAATAATTTTTACTTCTCAAATTTCAAACATTAATGCCATCCATCAATCTTGTGAGGTTCATAATTAAGAGGACCTGACATACCTGGGCCTTCTCCTTCCCTCAAGTAGTGTCATCATCCTAGAATCCTTCAAAATTCATGTGGATAGCCTCAGTCTTAGTCCACTCGTATTGCTGTAACAAAATACTGTAAACTAAGTGGCTTATAAACAACAGAAATTTATTTTTCATGGTTCTGGATTATGGTCAGTCCAAGATCAAGGCACCCATAAATTCAGTGTCCAGACACCCTGGAAATTAATTGAAGACTTCCATCATGCTAGAAAGCCATGTTGAAACTGGGCTCTCTAGCCCCCAATTGAACTTCCTTAGCTGACTCTTCTCATGGAACAGAGTCACTACCCCCACTAAGTCCTGCCAGAATTGTAGATTTGTGAGCAGGAAAATTTGTGTTGTGAAGCACTAACTTTGGTTATCGCTTTAACTAAAGCACTAACTTTGAGAGACTACTACTTTTCACCTCTCATCACCCTGACCCCTGCCGCTGCCTCCAATTGCTTTTCTGTCTTTGAGCTTCAAGCTAGGCTCCCCCAAGCAAAGCTCTGCATGGTTCAGTTATTGCCGTCTTCTCTGCCGGCCGGCTTAGACATCAGCTGGCTTCTCGTTGATCAGGTGCCCTACTACCTCTGGCCCAACCATGGTCAGTTGGAAAGGTCACAAAAGCAGAGACCCTCCGAAGGGAGCCACTGGAATGGTGGCATGCTACAGACTAATAGTTTAGGTCCTAAAGAACCAGGATGGTAACTGAGTTTGTGGAAGAAGTTTTTATTACTAATCAAAGAAGTTGACCCTTGCTAGCATCCACCGCCATCCTATCTTACATGAGTGTAATCTGAGCAGTCATTTTAAGATCAAGATTTTGATCTTAACTTTTGATCTTCAAATGACTGTATTCCTTAGTGGGCAACAAGGTCACCTGTTTCCACACTGCCACGTGGTAGGAAGAGTGGGCCACAGACAGCTGGAGAAACAACCCTGCACTGGCAAGAGTATATTCACTCCTTACTTGGTGCTAAATTGAATGAAACAAATCCTGTATCAGCTTTATTAACCTTTTTTGAAAATGTGGCCCATTTTATTCCAGGCACTTAAAATACAAGTATCAGTGAGTGGTACTTAAATATTTGGGCGGGGGGCGGGGGGGTGGAGGTGTGTATGGAAGAACCTTTAATTTTTCTCTTTTCATTTTTAAAAATTCAACTTTGATCTTTCCAAATGAACCAAGGTTTTTGAAAAGAATTGCAGCAAACATTTCATTCACATTTTTTTAATTGCAATGACTTTGGTATACACGGCTGTTTGCATAGTAGGAGTATAGGATCTTCCTCCACTTTACGTGTTGTTACCACATCACACCATCAGCAGGACACCCAGAGTCCACTGCCATAAGTCCACTGTGCTCCCTCCCGCCTTGCCTCGCCCCTCTCCTTCCCCTACTCTCTCTGGCAGCCTCAGCTTTCTGGGATTAGTCTTACTTTGATTTTATCTCATCCTTTGTTTGGTCTCTCTCTATTCCCCGTGTAAGTGACACCATCCAATATTTGTCTTTCTCCTTCTGATTTACTTCACTTATTCTGGGTATCTTTCGGAGAACAGTTGATGCTATAGAAAACTTTCTAAAATGCCTTGTTTAAATGTTAATAGTACATGCTTTCTAAAATGTTGTGAACCTCTAAATTTATCAGCTATCACTAGGTTAGCAGGCATTCATATTAGTATTAATGTATTATAATAAAATTAATTTCAGGAAAATAATTTAAGTCCTGCTTAATAGACATGTTTAGAAACTTACTTTTTTCAATTAACCTAATAACCAGCATTTTCTAATGCTATGCTTTATGAATATAGTTTTAGAAAACTTCCTTTTAGATGCATTGTAAACTACTGACTCATTACATTGCTGAACATTTAAGATCTTTGTAGTAATTTTCTGTCATGTTTTACTATGTTTAATAAAGGTGCAGGGCCTCCCTGGTCGTTCAAGAGGTTAAGTCTCAGCATTGTCAAGCAATCACCAGCCACTACAGCACTAGTTTGATCCTGGCCAGAGAGCTAACCCACATGGTGCAGCAGACCTGTCTCCCCGCTGCTCCCCTCAGCAGTGGATTTCACTGCGTATTCTGCTCCCCACTCTGTCTCTGTTGAATCCTTTCACCTCATGCACCTCTGGCCTACACCCCCATTCTTGTATGCATAAATAAATAAAAATAAATCTTTTTTTAAAAAGATGTTTTTGATGATACAAACTTTGTCTCCCTAAGAAAAATATTCCCCCCAAAAATGGAAGTATAGGATCAAAAAGGTAGAGGAAGGCTAAATTCGCTCTATTTACTTGAACTGAAGCATTCATCTTCTGCCCTGAGATATGATGCTCCTGTTCTTGAAACTTTGCACTTGCACTTAGTCACACCACTTTTTTCCCTGGGTCTCCAGTTTGCAGAGGGAAGTTAGTGGAACCTCTTGATCCCTGGTAGCATGGTCATATCCCCATAATAAGCAAGTCTCCTCTTGTACATACCTGTCTATATTATATTGGTCTCCTTCTCTAGAGAACCCCAACTAATACAGTCCAGCACACAAGCACACCAACCACCAAAAAGCCTAAAGTATATGACTTTCAGGTCAAACCGCAAAGCAAAGTCTTTGTTGTTAGAAAATTTGGTTACATTATAAAAAAACTGGTGATTTCCAATGACAACACACCTCATAGGAGGGAGGGCATCTCTGAAGAAAAGCTTATTTAATATTTAAGGAAACTTGATTTTTCTTTAAAATGGTCAAAAAGCAGGCAGTGGAGCAATAAGGGAGAAAAGTGAGGGGCCTGTTGTTCCATTTCCCATCCATTCAGGCTGGACACAGCTGGAAACACAATGTCATCAAATGGTGCCGAAGTTTCCAGAGCTCAATTATAACTAAAAATCCTGGTGATTACATAGTCATAATTCACATTAATCTACCATGTCCTCTGTGTGAAGTCCAGTGACAGATATCATAAATCCTGCCACTGTCATGATCTACTCCTGGGGATTTGAGGATGACAGTTGGTTCCAGGGCATGGGAGAACCTGACGCATCAGACATCTGTTGCAAAGAGTATAACTGACAATAGGGAAAGTCAACTTGCAGGGATTTCCCTATTCATAGTTTTTAGAGATATGCTGAGTGGCATTTACTGCTCATTATCCCAGATGCCTCAGAGAGAGTCTGCCTAAGCTACTGTGAATCTCTTATTTCAGCCACATGTAGGTGGTCATGCATATTCATGAGGAGAAAGAACATGCTGGTGTGTGTTTCTGAAAGGAGAGATTAACAAAAGACCAAAGAGGTCAAAATGTAGCCCTTGTGGACTAGAGCAGAACTCACAAGGATGGCACTCACATTGCACACACACCCTCCCAAGCCCTTGCAGACATCAGTGATCCATCACTGCTGAAAATGTGGTCTCCAAATCTGTTTCATAGGACTCCAGGGAGACACTACCTGTCCTTCTGCCTTGACTCTCCTGAACTTTACCATCCCTGGCCTGCTTTCACAATTAGTTGGGGACAGCATACTAAGTATTTTTAGCTATCCCCCCTGCCCTTCTTCTTGCCACCTTGCTTCAGGTTCCAACTCTCCTTTCTCAAGTTGCCCTCTATGCCTTTCACTCTTTGCAACATTCCCTGGTTACTGACCCTCCATTCAGTATCTTTAATGCCCAGTCTGCTGACTGCTGACCAGTCAGAATGACTCTCTGCCCATAAGCAGCCATAAACACGGCCCCACACACTCTGGAGGAGGCATAGCAGCCATTCAGAGCATTGGCGTTTTTCAGGCAGCTGTTGAAAGACAAGCTGACTTGTCTACTCGATGAGAACAGACATCTCTAGAAATTCCAGATGGTTTTGAATTCATGTGACTGCTCAGTCCAGATTTATGGCCTTCACACTGATGGGCCCAGCACATTCCTTGTCCTTAAGGAGGGCGTGCTTGAGGGTATCCATCCTTTGTTGACTCTTGAGTAGTCCTTGGGCTTTGCCCCTCCCTCACCTCAGCCTTCCAGAATTCTCCACAGCTAAGGATACTTCTCTTTGACCCATTATTAAATAGTGAAAAATACTCAGAAAAGGAGTTGTTATTTGGAGGGGAGACCTATAGAGTTCACTCTGGGTCAAAGTGCTGTCCTTCATTTCTACTAGTTGAAAAGAAAAATAATAAAGGAAAGAATTCCATCTAGCGTGAATGATTGTGTCTCCCTTGAATAAAATGTGAATATCCTACAACTGTTTTCCAAAGTGTGTTTCTTGGATCTTTTGCCGACATTCAGTCCCCTGGTTGGTTTGTTCAAACACTGGTTCTGCTTTACTAAATGGGAACTCTACATTTTAACTTAAGGTTTGTAAACCTGGGACTTAGGGACCTTTGATCATTCAGTCCAAAGACTTGGTCTTCCCTGGAACTGATTTCTTAACTATGAAGATTTGAAAATTCAAAACATTAGCCTTCCTTTGTCATCTGTACAGTAGAATTTAATCACAGATAGCAAGGTGTCCAAAGAGAAATAAATGCTGGTGCATAGATTACTGACTAGAAAGGTAATTGCTGGTTACAACCCTGAGACGGAAATGAATTATTTATTTTGATGTCATGAAATCCAGTCAACATTGATTATGCCTGTACATGGAGAGAAAATCAAAGGTAGATGACACCAAAGAAAAGATAATCCAGAATATTTTACACTTAGATCTGGAATGCAGTCAGGGTCCCAGCTTGACTTGGGAACACTTGGCTCCTGGCCTTGCAGACTTTTCAGACTCCCTCACAAACTTTGCAGGCAGGAGGAGGCTGTGGTGTCATGGATTAACCGGTCCTAGCCAAGACAGGATTGTCTTTGTTAACAGTAAGTCACTAAACCCCTAAAATCTTTTCATGTTTTCTTTTTAGGTATCAGGATTAAAACACCAGTCCCCACATTGCCTTCAGTTGACATCAAAGATATATTCCAGATTTAAATATGCATCTTGATAAACACATGCAACTTGCAGCGACGTGGATGGAATTAGAGAGGATCATACTCAGTGAAATAAGCCAGAAAAAAAGAGAAAAATATTGAATGGTTTCACTTATAACAGGACTATAAGGAAACCAAATAGGAGAGAGACACTCCGTGGGTGAGGGGAGGATAAGGGCACAAAATGGAGTAGAAAAGGACACAAGGGACCACAGAGATGGCTCACGGGTGAATTGGTGGTGGGTTACCCAAGGAGAATACTAAATGTAAAAAACATAAATAACAATAAAAATATATTAATTAAAAAATATATATGCATCTTGTGGTTTTATCTTGGAAATAGTAAGGTTAAAATACTGTGGGCCCTGGACTCAGGCAAACTGAGTTCAAATTCAAACTTTGCTGATTAATGACTGGGGACCTCAATCTAGTGACTTCTCTGAGCTTCAGATTTCTGTGGGTGTAAGTGGGTGTAATACTTCCAACTTCACAGTTATTAAGATTTAATGCAATAATGAATGTGAATGTACCAAATGCAATTCCTGGCACACAATATATTCTCAGTAAATGTTAGTGTCCATCCACTTAAGAACTCAGGTAAATTTCCAGTGCTTAGCATTATCTTTGCTAGCCAAAGCTAATCATTGACTGCCAAAACCAGGTCACGGAAGATCTAGGAAACAATAACAAGATTGTCCTTCAACTCAGGGTTTCCAAGCAGACTTTGAAATCTTATGGTTGAGGGCATTTTGTGGCCATTAAAAAACCAATTTAACACCAAAAGCTAGGATTATATCAGAAGAAAGAACTGGCAACAGCATGTACATTTGCATGCTCACACAAAGACACAGCATTGATTCTTATTTTCTCATTGGCTATAAGTAGACCCAGTTGCTCCTTTAGGGAGTCCTGTTCTAGAGGTAACACTAAGTTTGCTTTCTCAGGCCACAGTACTCCGTGAGTGAGGACCTCATTCTAGAAACCTGTAGGACCCAGAAAAGGAGGCCTGACTGAAGTCAGATCTCTCTGCAATGTTACCTTATAGCCAATATTACCAATGCCCACAGCCCTCTGCCCCTATGCCAGCTTCTTCAGGATGTAAATAAAGTACATTTTCCATTTCACATGTGAAAAAACTAGGGCATAAAGGTAGTAATTTTTCTAATTTACATTGATCTCGTGGTGAAGACAGGATGAGAGACCATATTTTAAAACTGGACCCAGTGTCTAAAGATTTGAGGGCAATTCACTAGTTACCCTCCCATTCAGCAGAAATGATAAATAACACAAGTAGGAAAATTGGAAATCTTATGGCAACAATCCGAACAGCAAAAATGGCATTAATGCCTTTTTCTATTGCCAAAAATATGTGCACTCTCCAATATTTAAGAAAAGTTTGCATGTGGTTTTTTAGAAATAAACATGAACACTTAGAGAAATAAATTTTTAAAAGCTGATTCAATCACAAAATCTGTAAAACTCTGTATCAGCTAAATAGCTGACATATTTCTACACTCCCCTTTTTTGCATGTGAGAGGTTTGCGCATTGACCATATCAGAAGAGTTACATTTAAATTGAGATTCCAATTAGGGAAATGCAAATAGAAACCACAGTGAGAGAATTCTATCTTCTGCCTGTGAGGATGGTCCATATCAAAATGGCAAGAAACCAGAAGTATTGGTGAGGAGGTAGGGGAGGAAGCCCTGTACATTGTTGTGGGAATGAAGACAGATACCGGTACTAGGGAAGACAGTATAGAGACTACTCAAAAAGTTGAAATTGGAACTACCTTATGACCCAGCTATCAGAATCAAGGGCATTTACCTGAGGGATATGAAAACACTAATTGAAAATTATATATGCACTCTATGTTCATCAAAGCATTATTTTCAATAGCCAAGATTTGCACACAAATTAAGTACCCATCAACGATGACACTGGTCAACAAATTTTTACAAAGGTCATGTTACTGAAATAAAATTAGTCATTTCCAATCAATTTGTATGTGCTCAACACAAATATGAAGTCAAATTCTAATTCTGGATCTAGTTTTTTTTGTAATCTGCAATAAATTGATGCATCATGAAATGCATGCCGATAGTAATAGGCCTATGGTTAACACATGTAAACAATCAAATCATAGACTACTTCTTAAATTTCTTTGCTTGTCTCTTGTACAGCTGTTCAGGAATAGAATAGATGGAAGACGGTTTCCATTGTGCAAAAGCACAGCCTTAAGACTCAGTTTCAACGAGTCTAAAAATAGTCTCCATTCTTGTGGGTCATGTGTGATTTCTAAGGCATTCATGAGGCCCTCAATATCGGAACAGAATACCAGAGTACTTTCCTTTCTGAAGAAAGACTCCAACTGCTGTGGTGCTTTCAATATAAATTGTGACATCTTCTTCTAGAAGATTCCATTGCTGGAGTCTGATCCTAGCAATTCTGCCATGTTCTTGGATAAGTCCAAATCACAAACCAGATCATTTAGTTCTTCTTGTGTTTTTCTGTGTGGGGTTGATGATGCACCACAGTGAAGATGTGGATCACTGCATGCTGATGGAACAGAAGAACAGGTTGGCTCACCCTTGTCCTCATCAGAAGGATCAAGAGAATATTCTGCTGGAGGTTCTGGAATAAGAAGTCCCTCACCATGTGGAACTGGTCTCAACGCAAATGGAATGTTTGGGTAGACTATTCTCAACTTCTTTGGCTTTGTTATTGTGCCAGAAAGAGGAGGAACCAAGCAGGAGTAACAGTCTTTTATGTGGTTGCTTAGCTTTCTCCATACCATGGGGACTGCAAATGTCATTGATAGTCTTTTGCCATTTAACCACTGTGAAAGCTGTGTTGTACATGTAGCACAGCATATATGTGGGGCCCAAGGCTTCTTGGTCACAAACCTGCATCCGAAGTCAAGGTGATAAGCCTTCTTCACTTGAGAAGTGATACTTTTCTTCTGGTTGGCAAATGTCACTTCCCCACAAATAGAGCAGAAATTGCCCACGCTATTAACGCACTTTTGAGGCATGACTGTTCTATATTGTGCCTAAATGGATAAAATAAGAACAGTTCTATGGAACAGTAGCTTAAACTGTCTCACACAAAGTCTGAAATATTTTCAGTGCTCAACCTTTCCGACAGGACTTTCTAGAGTGCACTGCTGACGTCAGCTTACTTCAGCAGCTGCCTGGCAGTAGTATTGCATTGCAACAGAACATGATGCAATCAACTCTGGATGATGTGTGCATGATGGTATTTTATGCAATGTGATGCAATATTACATCATTCTAGGCTGATTTAGGATGTTGTTCAATCCTACTGGATAAAATTTATATGGTGAAACATATAAAATGAATTATATGAAATATCTTCAAAACGAGAGCTAATAAAAAAATTTCAGGGTTATATTCATGTTCATTCAGCACACCAAGATACTACAGATTAGGGCCTTTTTTTAAGTCAGTACTGATCTCAATGTTGACCAGTGTGATTGATAAAAAAGGTGTGGTATGTATAAAGAGTGGAACTATGCAATTCTAAAAAAAGGATGGAATCTTGCCTTTGAGATACATGGAAGAAGGCAATATGTTAAGTGAAATGTCAAATAAAGTCAAATGTATGATTTCACTCACATAAAGAAATAAAACAAACCTCTTTGATTATGAGAACATATTGGTGGTTACCATAGAGAAGTGGCCAGGGGTTGGGGAGATCAGGAAAAGGAGTTATTACATGGGGAAGGGTGGTCACAGAGCTTTGGGTGGTTATTGCAGTGTAGTACACAGATGCTTAAGTCTGATGCTGTACACCCATAGTCCATAATGTTATAAACCAACATACCTCAGTACCAGCATCCAATGTGGAGTGAAGAGTGGGGAGAGATGGGAGCACATGCAACAGAAGAGGAAAACTGGGTCCCAGATAGGCCAAAGGACATACTGGCAAAAATTGGACACTGGCCCTGGTCAGCCAAGGGTTCACAGTGGGATGGGAAAGGTCTCAACTTGTCCATCTCACTTTAATGTTTCTATGCTTTAATAACTCTATGTCAATGACGTGTTTGGCCAATGCAAAGTAAGATACTTTGAATTTATGGAAAGAAACATTTCACAGTGAGTCCTGTCATGTTGACATGTGTTATAGTTCAAGCTGATGTATTTTGAACCAATGGTGCTTTTCTGCTGCCAGTGTCTGTCCTTGAAGAGCAAGGTAAGCACTGCAGATTGAGATGGAAAGGAAGTGTTACGTGTTCGAAAATGTGTTTCTCCCACCTGCATGTGGCAGGGCCTGAGATTTTCATTCACTTGTTCATCTCTGCACTTTCTCGACAGTTATACTTGAACCCCGTGTGGGCCAGGCTAGATGTACAGTGGTGTATTACCCTTGTGAAACGTATCATGGACTGAGGGAGATTAAACATTAAATGATCATGAAGTTGTACTGTGGAAAGATGTAAGAAGGAGAGCAGAGATCAAAGAGTAGAGCAGAGTGCTCAACTCGGGGAAGGAACTTTGAAACTGAGACCGAGGGAGTGAAGGAGTTAAAAAGGGCTGAGTGTTGGAGACCCTCTTTGGGGCAGTGGCAGCAGCACTGGCCATGGGCTAAGACCCAGGGCAGTGGAGAGCTTGGTGAGCTCTAGGACTTGTCCTTGAGGCTGAAGCAAAGCATGTGAAAGGGAAAGTTTTAGGAAATAAATTGGAGGCTTCACCAGGGTCTGGTATCTTCAAAAATTCACCTTACGAAGGAAAAATGTTGCCTGAACATAACAGCAGCCTCTGGGTGCTGGACATGAACAAATGTATCAGGTTGAAGAGCCTCAGTGGCGGACTGACAAAGGACACTCAGATGTAATGAAGGCAGGAGAAGAGAAGGCCTGGAAGGGGCCCTTGGGGAGGAGCTCCATCCCAAGCTTGAGCCAACCATGGAGACAGGTACAACTGGCTAGGAAGTTTGATGGGGTGTCAAACCTCACAGCAGGGGCATTGCCTGAACTGCAAATTTTGCTAAGGCTGCTTAGTCAACCACACACCTCCATCAGGCCTGGCTCTGAAGGTGAAATACAGGAAAGTCTGGCCCAAGTGCACATTTTACAGGTAATGGTTCTATGGCCCAATTTATTTGCTGTGGAAGCCTGTGGAGGGTATTTTCCCAACTCTCAGACACCATGCTGCACTCACCAACCCCTTGGTTGATCATGAAATTCTTCACGTTAGTCAGAATCCAAAGTCATATACACTCAGCAAGTAGGTGCCCAAGAAATACTTGTTGAAATAAATTGTTTCTCTGCAATAGATTTTTCTTTAGTTTCTTTTCAAGTTTACATGGATTGAAAACTATACCACACAATTATAGTCCGAACTCACATTAATTTATAATTCATGAACATTCTTCAAAACTTTTGCCAGTTAATGCTAAACATGGAGCTCCCATACGACCCAGCAATACCACTTTTGGGAATTTACCCAAAGGACACAAAAACACTAATCCGAAAGGATACATGCACCTGTATGTTCATTGTGGCACTGTTCACAATAGCAAAGGTATGGAAACAACCCAGATGCCCAAAAATAGATGATTGGATCAAGAAGATGTGGTACATATACACAATGGAATACTATTCATCATGGAAAGAAGATAAACACATGCAATTTGCAGCGACATGGATGGAATTAGAGGGAATCATACTCAGTGAAATAAGCCAGAAAGAAAAAGAAAAATATCAAATGGTTTCACTTATAACAGGACTATAGGGAGGCCGGG
>PVIJ01001678.1:0-83312 GCA_004024925.1 Scalopus aquaticus
CTCCCACCTGGCCTCCCTATAGTCCTGTTATAAGTGAAACCATTCGATATTTTTCTTTTTCTTTCTGGCTTATTTCACTGAGTATGATTCCCTCTAATTCCATCCATGTCGCTGCAAATTGCATGTGTTTATCTTCTTTGAATGCTGAATAGTATTCCATTGTGTATATGTACCACATCTTCTGGATCCAATCATCTATCTTTGGGCATCTGGGTTGCTTCCATACCTTCGCTATTGTGAACAGTGCCGCAATGAACATACGGGTGCATGTATCCTTTCGGATTAGTGTTTTTGTGCCCTTTGGGTAAATTCCCAAAAGTGGGATTGCTGGGTCGTATGGAAGCTCCACGTTGAGCAGTTTGAGGAATCGCCATACAGCTTTCCGTAGAGGTTGGACCAGTTCGCATCCCACCAGCAGTGCAGAAGAGTTCCTTTTTCTCCACATCCTTTCCAACCTCCCGCTTTAGATGAAACTGTTACCACAGAAGTCACCCGGCAGTGAGACCAAAAGTTCCATCAGGCAGCTGCCCACACTCCCGAGTGATTAAAACGTCGCCCGCCGTCCCGCGTGCTGTACGTCATCTCGCCCGCCTGGCGCTTCATCAAGGCCCGTGCGCCGCGTCCCCGGCTGCTTCGGGGCTGCGTGGAGGCTGAGCTGGCAGGAGACGTCCATGCGTGTGTCCCAGAGCATCTGGGAATCAAAGCCGGGGGGCTGGGCAGGCAGCTCGAGCCTGATGCTGCAGCGACCCGGGTGCCGAGAGGTCGTAGAATAGGAGCTGGGGCCTGGAGACCCTTCAGTCCCTGCTGTCATTCTACAGACCAGCAAAGCGAGGCTGAGGCTGAGGCTGCCCACCCCCTTCCCCCCTCCCCCTCCCCCCCGCCCCGGTTTGGCCCATCTCAGAGGAGGAGGATTCGTCTAGGCCTGTCTGCATCTCCCAAGGGCCACATCTTTTTCTGCGCAAGGTGCAGGGTCGAGGGGTCGTGATGCTTGCTGAGTTGCAGCAGGTGGGACCTGCACTGAGGTTAGAGCCAAGGTCTCCTGCTCCTCATTGGAGTGTGGGTTACGCCCTCGTCACCAACTCGAATCTCCACCACCATCAGCACTGTCCCGGCGATAGCAATAGTGACAAGAGCAGCTGGCACTCACTGCAGGCCTGCCGGGTACCCAGGAGGTGCTAACGCACGGGGCCCCCCAGGGCCGCCGCAGCAGGAATGGACTCGGCGCAGGCATCGCACAGCTGCATCTACTTTAATGTCCTGCGTGTGTCCCTGCAGCTCCCACTTGCTGTAAAACCATGCTCTGCGGCGATCAGGGCTTATGGGAATTGGGTTGAGGGAGGCGGCTTCAGAACCTGTGCAACTAGAGCACCCCCAGATGATAAAGACGCCCCTATGAAGCCTAGCGCAGCTGAGCTGGGCCCCCGTCTCTATGAGGGCTGTTTCTCCGCATCCTTCAGGGACACGGTCAGGCTCAGACTTCCTCTTGGAGATGTTGATCCCAGAGGGTGCTGGCTTCTGATAAAGACCGATTTCATCAAAATTAAAAATCGAATGCAGGCCGTGCTGCCATCTTCATCCGTCCTTCCCACGCAGCGGGAGGCGGCCCACAGCTCCCACAGCCACCCGAGGTGCTCGCAGAGCTGGGCGCGTGGTTCCCAGAGCCCCTGGCTCAGAAGGGCACGCGGGTGAATTCTCTGCCTTTGTAGTTGTTAAGAGCTTCATAGGCTGCTGACGTTCTCACTTTCATTTTGAGAAAGCTTGCCCCTGACAGCCTCAAAACATGGGTGGGCGGCTTCCCATAAGCCAACATGATAGCCTCGTCCTACCGCCCCCACTCCCTGTGGGCCAACCCCACATGAGACAGCTACGGGGGTCAGACTGGACCTCCGTAGTCCCCTGCACACCAAGGAGGCAGCAGCTGTTAAAATCACCCCAATTTGGGGCCTCCCTGGTGGCACAGGGGTTAAGTCTCAGCGCTGTCAAGCTATCCGCAGCCACTGCAGCATGAGTTCAATCCCCGGCCAGGGAGATTACCACAGGGCGCAGCAGACCTCTCCTGTCTCCCCGCTGCTCCCCTCAGCAGTGTATTCCAGTAGATATGCTTGTTCTGCTCCCCACTCTGTCTCTGGTGGTTCCCCCCAGCACCTCTGGCCTACACCCAGTTCTTGTCTGCATAAATAAATAAAATTAATTTTAAAAATCCCCCCGATTTGGCAGACGGGGAAGCTTAGGCTACCACATGCGGGGAACCTGGCAGCTCGGAAACACCACAGGTCTCTGCCCCTAAGCGTCTGCCTCCCAACAGGGGACCCCACTCTCCCTCCACCTCACTGCCGCATGCCTTGGCCTGCGCTCCTGTGAACGCCTGGCGAACCGGGCTGGGTCCTGGTCCACCCCGCACCCGAGCCCCTCGCGTGGTGCGTGACACGGAACAGGCAACCGTCAAGTGTCATTTGGGTCCTTCCCCCACTGGAGAGTTTCCCCAGGAAAGTCCCAGAAGGATGGTTGGGTGAGGCTGTCGCCAGCCTGGGAAGGGGGTCCGGCCACCCCCACCCCCACTGCCCCCGCCTAGGCCGGTGGAGCTCCCTGGGTCCTGAGTCCCAGATGTGAGCAATGTGCTGGTTTCCTGGTTCACGTCCCCGAAACTGCTCCCCTCTTTGGGGTGCGGTGCGGGGTCTTGCAGGCAGCAGCTCCGTCTTTCTGGGGTGGCGTCCGGAGGTTCTGCATGGAGTGGGGGCGTGGCCACCCTTGCACACGTTCACCACGCTGGACTGACTGTCCCTTTGCCGAGTGACCCTTCCACTGTGTGTGTCTTGATGTAAATCCCCTTCCCTCATCTCTCCCCTGCGAGCCGTCACGTTAGAGAATCTCTGTTCGCTGCCTCCGCGTGGGTCCCGGCCCTGCCCCCTTATCACATCAGGCTCGCACCGGCCTGGGGGCTGCTGCCCGGGCCGCCCACGGGGGTCGTATCCTTAGGCCAGCCCATCCTGCACACCGTGCAGCTGCTAGGGAGGCCCCCTCACTTCCATGCTGCCTCTCCCGGCACTGCCAGGGGCCGAGCTTCACCCCCCTGGGCCCTAAGGGAAGGGCAGGGATGCCCCGACAGCTGTGTAGGGCCCAGAAGCAGGCAAGGGCTGGGCAGGAGGACCCCAGGGGCCCTCTCTACAGATGTTAAATAGGGGTCTCCGGCCGGGTCCCCTTGGCTTCCTGGGTGGAACCAGGAGCTAAGCCTTTGGGGTCCCGTTTCGGGAACTTAAATCCTGGCTTTTAACAGCTGGGCATCAACTTACATTCTCTGGTGTCAGTATCGCAGCTGAAAGCGGGATCCCGAGGCGTCTCAGGGAGCTGGGAAGGCAGGGAGGGCAGACCAGCCTATGCACGTGCCCGGGGCACATTAACTCTTCCCACAGGGCTGCCTCTTGGGCCCCCCTTTCTTTGCACCCTGTCTCCTCTTGCATCCCTCCTCCTTCCGCCTTGGGCTGGCCTCTGGAGCGCTCCAGGTGTCTGTGTTGGCATGTTTGGCTTTCTTGAGCCCCCAGGAAGGAAATGGGATCCAGACACCCCTGGGCTGAGCTGAGGCCCGGAGGTGTGGGTACTGCGCCTTTCCTGGCTGTGGCCAGGCTTATCTGGAGGGGGAGTCGCTGCCAGGTTGGCCTGGGTGGTCCGGAGGCACAGCGGACCTGCGCATGGGGCGGGAGTCGGAGCCGAGCCCCGCCCGGGGAGCAGCAGCTCTGCGATGTTCGCTCACCAGAAGACCCCCCCAGCCTACCCTCCCCACCCAGGCCTCATGCAAGGTGCCCCCATGCTAGGCTTGATCAGCGTTTCTATCTCTGCCCCTGCCAGCATCAGCAGTGCTGGGCAAACTTCCAAAAGGCCAGATGGTCTCTCTGGGTGCGTTTGCCCAGAGTTCATGCTATTGGCAGGAAATGACAAATGTGAGCCTCAGAGAAGTGGCTTTGAAATGGGGTTCAGGGAATTGGGGGTGTGGCCCACAACTTCTGTGATCAGAAATGTTACTTCTACTGCCCCTGTAAGAAGATTATAAGAGTTAACCTGGTGCCCCCGGGTGCCGGCCTCAACGTCTTTATGTCAAGAGCTTAGCCCCTTGCAACTAAAAGTGTGGTCCGTGGACCAGTGGCGTCAGCATCACCAGGCGATGGTTAAAGACACAGAATCCCACATCCCTCCCCACACTGCTGCATCTGAATCTGCACTTTCACCTGCTCCCCAGGTGGCGCCTGTGCTTACTGGCCTTTGAGAAACTGAACCCAACTCAGCATTCGTTTTCCAGGTGAGAAACCTGATGGTCAGGGAGTGAATTGCCTGACCCCAGAGGTGGGGAATGGGCAAAGCCGAGATGGGAGTTTACCTGGCTTGTGCAGGTCCAGGCATGTTCTTTATTCACTCAACAAGCTCTCCTGAAAGGCCTGTATATCATGCGCCGGGCCCCAGGAGTCCAGGGTGACCCAGGCTTCGTCCCTTCCTTGGGGAGGGCATCAGCACAGCGGTGGCTGAAGTGTGATAGCTCCTGTGATGACATGGGGGGCACAGGATGGGGGCAACACAGAGCCAGGATGCCAGCGCCAGGAAGGGCGCCCAACAGCCGGGGACAGGCAAGACCAGGAGACGGAGCCTGAACCTGCCAACAGCACCCACAGGGCTCGCAGAGCTGTTCCAAACCCTGGGCACACACTGACCCATGGAATCCTGTGCGCGCTGGCGGAGGTGGGGCTGCCTACACCCCGAGTCTCTGCAGGTCCTCCTAGGCTCAACTCCTCTGCGCGCAGTCTCGGCGCTAATGTAGATGGTGGAGTGGGATTTGAACCCAGGCAGTCTGGCTCTCTCCCCTCATATCCCTGCCCCTAAGCAGGGGAAGAATCTTCCGGCAGATGGCATAGCATGAGCCAAGCGAGGTAGTGTCTTTCCCTGGTGAGTGATGGACTCCGCCATGGTGACCGCCCAGGGCTGCAGTCGAGTCTCCTGGCCCCTGTCCCAGACACTCCTGTCCCTGACCCACATCAGCCACTCCAGGAAACTCGAGGGCCCCGACCTGAGCCACCTAGCCCGGGCAGGTGTCAGCACCAACATGTCCACCCACTTTCAGAGCTCCCGCCGGGGCTGAGGCACCATAGTGCTGGGGACCAGGGGTCTGTGGGCCACCCTGGACTGAGGAGCAAAGATCAAGGACACACGAAGACGGCCAAGCGCGAGGGACGGGCCCCAAGAGCGCTTCCGGGCCGGGCTGGGTTTAAGTCCCAGAGAAGTGGCAGAGGCTTAGGCCAGGACAATAAACCTGTCCCCTTGGGCTGCCTGTGGGTACCCTTCCCCCAGCCTGCTTGGACAGTCCCCAAGGACTCAACCCATAGCCCCAGTGCCGTGAGAGCCCTGGAGGGGTCCCCAAAGAGAGCCCCCTTCCCCCGTCCTTTCTCCCTGAGCCAGAAACTGAGGCCCAGAGGAGAGAAGGGACTTGCCCAGCAAATGCTGCTTGAGCCTTCGTGTCGAAGAGGCCTGGGGTATCTCAGACAGGCAGGTGACTATTGTATGTCGGGGTGCCCATGTGGTATTTTAATCGCCTCCTAGTTCTGGACAGGAAGGGAAGCCCTGTTCAGAGTGGGAGAGGCATATTTTCCAACTGCTGGGGTGTTTCTCAGCTTGTTGGGGTCCAGCCAATGATCTCAGCAAGCAGACTTCTGAAATAGCAGCACCCACTGCTTCTGGGAGCCGCAATTCACCTGGTGGTGGCAGACGGCTGGAAAAAGACGGGGGTGCCTCATGTGGGAGCCTGGGGGACCCCAGCACGAGGAGGTGGGGGAGAAGGGTGGCTGCGGATTTGAATGTAGCCCTGCCACGGGGGTCCAGGGAGTGTGCTCAAGAACTTCTCGGGACCACTAGCAGCCTGTTTCCAGCCCACTAAAGTGATTATGGCTTTAAGAATAGAACGCCCCCTCTGTAGCTCCCTGCCTCAGGATCTGTCTCTGCCACACCGGAGTTATTTTTATCTGTTGCCTATTGTTCTGGGCAGAATTATCCTTTCCCGGCCCTGCTGATGGGGAGGGTTGATTTTGCACCTAGTCTGAAGGCTTTTTCTGACTTTGGTCATCAGCACCTCCCTACCCCAGCTCTGCCCACCACCGCCCCCAACACCCACAGCCCCACCCTTGCAAGTCTCTGCTCCCCGTCTCCTGATTCCATGGCCACCCAGTGGCACAAGGGACAGTGCCAGGATGGGTCACTGGCATGATCGTGTGGCATTCTGGTCGGCCAGGCCCCGCCCTTGCCCTGGGAGAGGCGTCCCAGGGTCGTCCTTGACCTGACCTCAGCCCTGCAGCTCGGGGCGACAGCTCCTGTGTGCTGGAGGCACTTCGCACAGCCCCGCAGAGGAGGAGGATGCCACTTTACACCTGGACTTGACCCTAGAATCTGGGCAGAACGTGCCGAAGGGCACCAGGTGACTAGCAGGGGGCGCCGTAGCCACATCTGGGGTCTGGCGCCTGCACTAAGCTATCGCTTGCCTGTGAACCTGGAGCAGACTTTCCAGGGGAAGAGAAAGAGGAAGCCTGTTCCCCCCTTTAAAAAGAGGGAGCGGGGTGGTGCAAGGGGTTACTTGTCAGCGCTGTGAAGCTATCATCAGCCACTGCAGCGCGAGTTCGATCCCCGGCCAGGGAGCTTCCCACATGGCGCGGTAGACCTCTCCTGCCTCGCCCGCTGCTCCCCTCAGCAGTGTACTTCAGTCGATCCGCCTGTTCTGCTCCCCACTGTGTCTCTGGTGAATCTTCTCACCACCACCCCCCACCTCTGGCCTACATCCCAGTTCTTGTATGCATAAATAAGTAAATATTTTAAAAGAAAAAAGGAGGGAGCGGTTGCTTACACTGCTACTGCCTCACTGCAACTTGTTGGGCTATTGATTTCCAGTGAGCCCCAAGTGGTGGCGCCCCTGCTACCGGCGTTATTGGCGGGAGCACGGTAGT
The DNA here is from genome assembly GCA_004024925.1 of Scalopus aquaticus. Taxonomy (NCBI): domain Eukaryota; kingdom Metazoa; phylum Chordata; class Mammalia; order Eulipotyphla; family Talpidae; genus Scalopus; species Scalopus aquaticus. Next base: position 6,972 of record PVIJ01001678.1, read on the forward strand.
GATTGGGAGGTGCCACCGAGCTCCGGCAGGTGGGTGATGATGTGACGTACGCCCTTGGGGGTCGGGTTTAAGTTTTTCAGTAGTTATTGCAGGGGCCTGTGCTATGACATCAGACGCAGACAGCCCCTAGGTGATGGGACACATGGGGCGTCGTGGAGGGATGGTGGCCGTAAAGTGGGCGGGGGCTGCTGCGGAGCCGGAGGGACAGCCAGGAGCCCCCTCCGCGCATGCGCTGAGCTCATTCAGCGGCTCTTCCGAAGATCCCCGCCTCTGAGGAAACGTCCCCTCGTGTGTTTCTCAGACCCTCGGTGATCGTCAGCCCAGCGCAGACCTCGTGCCTGTTTTTCCAGGGTAGACATCAGCATAGATTTGCTGCCGGGCTCAGCCAGAGATTTTACAATTCAGTAGGAACTCAGATTTTTCCCTGTCCTGTCATCACCGAGCTTCTCTTGGAGAAGGGAGTGAATTGGCGTTGCTTAATTAAGCAGAAAAAGCTAAGAATTGCTTTGGAAAATATCTCCAGCCACATACAGAGCTTTCTGCGGAGGACATCGATTTGGGCCCAGAACAGGGGGAAACGGGCTGAAAAGCACAGGAGGGGGCCGGGGGACATGTCAGGGGAGAGGAGGGAGCCAAGAGCCTCCGGTTTCTGAAGCCCGAGGACGTTGCTTCTTGGAGGCGCGTTTATCTCCTGTGGACATGGAGGAAAATGCGCCCTTGGAGAGTGTGAGGTCCAGGCAGTTGCGCAGCCACACTCTCCGTGCAGCGTCTGGCCTGGGGGCCTGCTGTTCCCTCACCAGTCTTGAAAGGGAAATGGGCGAGCAGGGTGGGAGGCGTGGGGCATCCCCAAGAGGAGCTTCACTGCCTCCCACAGATGAGAGGCCATTCCCCAGCGTGCTGCGGGTCTTGAGATAGAGGTTCTCACTGATTTGGAAGAGGACCCCCGGGATACCCTGGGCCTGGCTGCTTTTGCCGTCTTGAGGGTGCGCCCAGCTTCATTAGCGTGCCGGTGACTTTCTCCCAGTGAAATCTTGGAGGTGTTTTTGTAACAGGGCAATCCCCAGGCAATTCCAGGTTCCCTACCCCACCCAAAGGAGGGTGGAGCTGAGCAGGGGGAGAAGCTGGGGGAGACTGGGGGAAGAAGAAGAGAAAGGGGAGGACCTGGGGGAGGCACTTGGAGCAGAGAGACATGTGAAGCTCTGCGCCTGCTTCTTGGACTTGGACTTGGACCAGGGGCTGGGGGGATGTGGAGAAAACCTGGAAAGAGACAGAGACGTGGGTGAGAGATCCATGGGGAGGCCGACAGTGGCAGCCTTTATCTCGACTTGGGTTTTGATTTTGTTCTTTTCCTTCCACGCTTGCCTGGCCTCTTCTGCTCATTTCCTATGGGTCCCCGTCAGAAGGTGCCTCAGACTTGTGACAAGCTTTGGGGGCTCGGTGGTTGGACATTGGGCCAACCCTGTTTGGTTGGGCATCTACCCGCAAGGGGATGGGCAGCTTTGCGTGTTTAACTGGAAACTATTAACTATATTCTTTCCCTTCTCTTTATTGCACACTAATTATATTGATTTTCTGTTGCGGGTCTTATGCACTAGATTATGTTTTGTCTTGATGCAGTGGATAGCAGAACCCATTTAAGCAGGCAACTTGGGGGTCCTGGGGCGCCCCTCATCCTGCCCTGTAATATTTGGCATTTGATTACCCCTTAGACTGTGCTGCTCCTCACCTGGGAAAAGTCATCTCAGAAGCTTCCACTCAGAGGCCCTCAAGTGTGGGTGGGCAAGGGTGTTCGGCTTTATTTTTTCTTTTTGTGATTGCTTCATCGCGATGCAGTTCACACACCACACAACTGGCCCTCTGGCCGTGCACACAGTCCTTGGCTTTGGTCCATCCGGGCTCATCAGCCCGAATAGGAGCCCCACACCCACTGGCCATCATGTTGCCCACCAGCCCCCCCTCCCCCAAACCGCGCCCCTTCACCCAAGGCAGTGCCTAGCCCCTTCCTCTCTGCTGGGCCTCTCTGGAAAGTGCGCGTGAACAGGCCTGCGCCGCATTGGTCTTTGGAAACTGGCTTCTCGCGTCCACATCGCGTTCCCAGGGCTTGCCACGCGCTGTCAGGCCTCCGCGCCTTTGTGAGGACAGGACGATCCCGGCCCAGAGTGAGAGGCTGCATCTCTCCTCATCCGCTGATGGGCAGCTGGGCGTGTCCACCTTTTGGCCGTGATGGAGAACGCTGCCACGCGCGGTCACTTACCGGTTCTCTGGTCAGCTCAGCTTCTGCCTGGTGAACACATCTCCATGGTAACAACTAAGTATTGGCCACATAACTAGAACGGAAGACAACATACTCCAGAAGGATACAAATTTAGAGAAAGCTGGGAAGAGACCAGGGCCGGTGTTGCCCTCTGCCCGCTGGCTTGCACCGAGAGGCCTCACTGAAGAGGCTTGGAACTCGCCAGTGGGTTTATCACGTTGGGGACCTGGTCGTGTCTCATCTTGTGAAAATCTGTGAGATCAGATTTTCTGACATCATTCTCAACTCGGTGCAGTGAGAACTGCGATTGAAGTCACTGGCTCACTTTTAGCTTGTGGAAGCTGAAATATGCTTCCTTCTTAGCCGTGGTTACCAGGGTGTCCAACTGCAAAGGTCCAGGCCAGCTTTAGCAGCAGCTCCTGTCAGCTCTTTTGCGAGGTGCAGGGAGTGATAAGACCCCTGTGATACCAGAGGAGCGATCAGCGGTAGGTGACTTGCCCGAGGTCACATGGTGGGAGGTGACAGAACTGGGATTTAAATCTAATTTTTTTATTCTAAAGTCCAGGCTCTGAACCACTGTCTACACAATTGTATTCATTTTTGAAAATCTCCCTCAAATCCTTCCTGAGAAGTGGAGGAGAGAGCGAGAGCTCCTTAATCTTCAACTTCTTTCATTCACTGCTTAATTTAACCCTGGTCTGATCCTAAATCTGATTATCACTCCCCCACTCTGAATCTAATTAGAATGTCCTTCCAGTACTTTCTGGCCATCGGGAGAGCCTACTATCAAAGGCCTTTATCTGTCAGTATCTTTTCTCCATCACAGCTCCATCAGTTGCTTGAGCTAATAAAAAGGGCAGGATTATTTTGGCCTTCTAGGCTTTTCTGCATGTTTTATAAAGTATTCCTGCTCTTTCTCTTGTACCCACTATTTCTCCTGAGACCATTCATATCAACCATCAAATAGCAGAAGAAAAAAGTCAGGGTGGGGTAGTAGGACCGAAGCCTCACCTGGATGTCCCCACTGCCCCGTCATCATTTCCCTGGTACATGGCATCAGCGGCAGCCCCCTCAAACCCCCGCTCCCCAAACCAGAGACCTAATCTCCCTTCTCCAGGTACAACGCAAACATAGCAGGATGTGATGTTTTAAATGCTTCCTCTTCTTTGTGGTCAGGGAGAGAAACTCCCTGGAGACTCCCTGGGATCTTCTTCCAGTTCAGTGGGTAACCAGTTTTGTAGTAAATATTCCATGGATATTTCCAGGAAATGGGTGTTTTCGATTTGGAACCACAAAACACTGCCTAAGTAGGTGTACCTGTGCTTGGCTCTCGACACAAGCGTGTGCTCAACAGGGTTGCTTAAAAGTATTTTCAGAACACATCTAAGCAAAACAACACCTATCAACTGAAAACATAAAGTCTTTTCTCAACTGACCGAAAATGAGTTATTGGAAGACGCCAGATCTAATTGATGAAGTGTCTGTCTGCATTTTGACACTGGGTTTGGCCAGGAAACCAATTACTTCTTATCAGATTGAAGTTGCTGAGGGTCGTTTCGCCTTGATGCCTTCACTCCTGTCCCCAGTGCATGTGACTCTCAAGCCCTTCCTCTGGAAGGAATGGCAAGAGAGAAACCATGGGCCAAACTCCTCCCACAGAATAACAGGAGCAGACGGGGAACCACAAGGTATTACTTATCATCACAAGCCATAAGGGAGCCTGAGGAAGGATTCGGTTCCTCTAGCGCTTGTTCTCCACTCGTCGACTGCTAAAGTGGACCGTCCCGGTTCTGTCCATCACCATCCATTGCTCTGATTCCTTCCCGAGCAATCTCCCATCCCAGCTCCTAAACCTGTCATCCCTGCAGAGCTCATTCCAGCATTACAGTCCCCCAGCTACACTGATTGGTTCAAGGATGTGCACTTGACCCCATCAAGCTGGAGAGACACAATGGGGCTTCTACCAAAACCCCTGGACAGGAGCTGCATATATGCCCAGGGAATGTGAACCAGAGAAGCTGGGCGGGCACTGGCAGCCATCGTGCCACCAGGAGGCGGGAGCCCCGCCCAGCAGGGAGCCAGCGCCCAGGTGGGGAGCCTGTACTGCTTTTATTTTAACCAGTTTGGGTTCGGTTTCTGCCATCTGCAACTTAAGACCCTGACAGGAGGCCACAGCGCCTGCGGACAGCGAGGAACTCGTGAAGGAAGGGGGTCTGCATTTGAACAAGTAGCATCCCTCCCTCAAGGACCTGACACTAGGGTGCAGATAGCACAGATCTGAAGTCAGAATGCAAACACAGCTTGACAGCTGCTGTAATAACGCATGAACCAAGTGCAGGGGGGACCCAGAAGAGGACGCGACGCGTGCGACTAACCCTTTGGTTGTCAGTCTGCGTGGGGACACTCGGGTTGGGGTGTGCGTGGCTCTCTGGGGGTGCTGGCAGGCTGAAACCCATGAGACTTTCCCATTCCAGTGCAGTGCTGATCAATCCAGCGCCTGTTCCACTCAGTCCTGGTAGGGGTTTAATTGCTCTGGATTGATTTTTGCCAGTGGTACCTTCCAAACCCCCAGCCCAGGGACAAAGGGAGATTAGTCACATCAGGCAGCCTCCCCACTGACAACAGCAAAAAGCAGTCAGGGGTGAAGACGATTGAAACTGATTTTTAAATTCAGCATCCCTGAGTGTACCTAGGATACGAGCGGCTCTGAGGAATGGTGCCAGGGGCACTTCGAGTCATTAAAAACACAGCAATGATAGTGGTAGAAGCTGCCGTTCATTACACACTCATAATGTGCCGGCGCTACCGGAGCCCCTGACATCTATTCCGGGACATACTCAGCTTCGCAGCCCAGACCCGGGCCAGCTTCTCTAGGCACTGATCACCGGCATGACGCACGCACCTTTTTGGGTGTTAATAATGTGAATAATCACCCCTGCATAGAATGTCTCATTCAGTCTTCACAACCACCCTGAGACAGGTCTATGACAAGAGGTGACCGCCTGGCCAGGAAGGGACGAAGCTAGGAGACGACCTTCGGGGGTCCTGTCGCTCTGGGGTTCTGTTCATGCCAAGAAGAGGCATTTTCTGTAGCTGGGCCCTGTGTCCCACCGTTAGGGGTGAGCTAGTTTTGAGGACTAGTTCTGTCCTGGAGCCAGGCACACCCCAGGGAGGTGCACTGTTGCTCCCACATTTGCCCGCTGGGGTGGGATCCAATGGGCAACTAAAGACACTGCTTAGATGCGCAGAGGAGCATCTTAGGTGTCACTGAGTGGTCAAAAAAGCCAGGGAGAGAATTGTGCCTTTGCGACAGACACTCATCTCAGCAGCAGACACGCCGCCCTTCAGGCGGACACTGAGGCTCTGCTGCTTTGGGGAAGGGCGAGATGTGGTTGATAAAATACCGGCTTCTTCTGGAATGTTCCAGAAACCAGTGTGCCTGTTGCAAAGACAGCTTTGAGCAGAAGTGGAGAACAGGGTCCAGTGGACACGGTCCTGACCCGGCTCCCACTCTGGGGAAAATGGGAAGCTCACACTTTAACTTCCAAAGATTCCTACTGAACACCAGGCTTAGGGAATCAGAGATGAACGGGATTCAGCTGTTAACCTTGGGACTCTCGCCTGTCAAAGGGAGGGACAGGCCTGTAGATGACCGTCATACAGTCTAAGTCCCGTGATGCATTTGGGGGGCGGGGTGTGCAGGATGCTCTGAGAACCTACGAGAAGGAATAAGGGGTGCAGCAGAGGAGTGCATTTCGGGAGAAACTTAAGCAGGATGAGGGGTCAGTTTGAACTAGCCCTTGAAGGCTGAGTGGCGTTCATGAGTGGGAGGAGGGGGACAGGCATTTAGGCACTTGGGACTGGAAAGGCAAAGTCCCACAGATTCAGAGAGTAGGTGGTGTGTCGGGGGCAATAATCGTTGTTACCCATGTTAAGCGTCAGGTAAGAGGCGGGAGAGGGAAAGTCGGCCAGAGTCAGAGAGGGGGCCTGTTCCCTTTCCAGGGTGCCCAGCAGAAAAGGGTTCCCCTCCTACCAACAGGCTCAATGTTTCAAGGAAGCATCAGTGAACTGGAATCTTCCTTTGCAGGGCAGCTGTTCAACTTCTTGAAAAGGTCACTACTAAAAAATTAGAAAAGCTGAAAGTATACTGTGTGGGTCACGACAACAATGGTCCCCAACAGGGAAGGAAGGAGGGGTTCAGGCAGGCAGAGAGTGGCCCTAAACCCTGAAGTTGAAAGGGCTGCAGAATCAGGCCCTCGATGAGCTGGTTTCTCCCCCTAATTCCCCTACTTTTCCCCATGTCCCCCGGGCAAGCAACATCTGGCGGACCACACACTGCGGCTCTCAGAGGACAGGCTGTGAATTCAGATTGTCAAGGGCTGTGGGTCAGCTGCCACTTTCCTCTCGGGACTTCGGTCTTCCCACATGTGAAATGGGGTAAGAGCAGCCAACCGGCTGTGGTTCTGATGTGCAGGTGACTTACTGCATGGAAAAGGCGCTACCAGGGCCCTGGGGTGCGTGCGTGCGTGTGTGTGTGTGTGTGTGTGTGTGTGTGTGTGTGTGTGTGTGTGTTCACTGTGAACCCCCAGGGCACAAGCAGTCCCCAGGTGCCAGTTCCTCCATGAGATCACTTCCCCTCCAGAATATGCCAACCTGTGCAGCCGGAAGCTAGTCCAGATCCAATGCAGGGATTTTGAGTGGTGGGTTCTCTCTCTGCCCCCTGCCCAAGGTCAGGGACTCCTTTGTCCACACCAAGCCCTGTGTCCGGAGATGCCAGAAGAACAGACTTTTCCAGATAAATGTGGACGGGTGCCTTCCTAGTATGAAAATAGATCACGCTGGCCCTAGAGTAGCTAACGAAGATGATAATTAGACTTGCTTATTAGGACCTGTCTTCTAGAGTTCATTTGTGATTTTAATAGAATCTACAACACATCTGCTTAGCAGGGCTGACAGAGCTTCCTGATTTGGTGTATTTTAAAACAAGATCTCTGCGCCCCAGCTTCTCCTGGTCTCCCTCTGCCCTGCCTCTTCCATCTGCTGCTGAGGTAGCTTCCCCACCCCTGCAGAAGCCTTGAAGCTGAGGCCAGCAAACACCCTACTTCTTGTCAAGGAAGCGCCCAAACCCTCTGAACACATCATCCATCAGCCCACCCTCCTCCTGGCATCCAGATGCACTAGGATGAACAGCATCGTGCCCCACCCCGCCCCGCCCCAAATCCATGTCCTCTGGGACCACCAGGAAGTAATCTAATTTGGAAATAGGATCTTTGCAGATATAACTAGTCCAGTTAAGGTGAGGTCTAGTGGAGGGAATGGACCCCAATCCCAAATCTGGGGACCTTATTAGAAGGACATGTGACAACTCAAAGGGAGAAGCCTTTGTGACGGTGGAGGCAGAGGGTAGAGGATGTGTCCACCAGCCAAGGAATGCCGGGGACTGCCAGTGGCTGTAAAAGGCCACACGAGGCAGGCAGGATTCTTCCTAAGGCTTCAGAGCAACTGCGCACATCTGGGCCTCAGACGTCCAGCCCCCACAACTGCAGGAGAATAAATATCTAGGTGTTAAGTCACCCATGCGGGGTACTCCATTACAGTAACCCAGGGGATGAATCCCATGGCCTTCTTCACCTTCTTTCATGCCCTTTGCAGACTTTCCCAGCTCTCTCCTAACTGCACCTGCCTGGGACTCTGCCCAGTTCCTCTCCCAGCCCAGCCCCCTGTCACCCATCCAGGCCCTGCTGAGGATCCCAGGTTAGGTGCTGTGACTAGAATCCGTGTTCCAGACATGGGCACAGGTTGGGGGCCCTTCCAGAGCCCTGCACGCCCCCTGCCACTCTTCACACTTAGATCTGTGTGTCCCTGACTCTCCTCACACCAGATGGTAGGTCTGGCGAAGGCAGCACCATTCTGGGCCCTATACTCTGGCGCATCCCTGGGGCCTGGCACTGCCCCGGCATTCAGAACCTTGGGAGGACTTTGTGCAGCAGGAGTTGAACTGAGCAAACTGCCTGGCGCTCCTGGCTACTCTCAGCCTCTCAGCCTCTGCCACCGCCTCCGCATGGGCACAGGCAGCCCACCTCTGACTTTGCCTGCAGGGCGCTGTGTGGCCCCATTCAGCTGGCTCACAGGTGAACTGAAAATCTGATGAATGCCGCAGGGCACCTCCATGGGGTGGGGGCCTGTGCCGTGCGTGCCCTGGAACCCCCCACTTCCTTTCTCATAGAGGATTGTTAATGAATGGCCTCATGGAGAGCGGTGACCTCAACAGAGGCTGCACCTCCTGATGTCCTTGGGGTCTGGCTGGAGCCCTTGCCTCAGTCCCATCAGCTCCTGGGAGGGGGGAGTCTATGCCCAGATTCCTTTGTCCCTCGAGCCTGGCATTCAGTTGGCATAAAGAATATGTTGATAAATAAATGAAAAAACTCGATCCTAAAATAGTCTAAAAACTCAGAGAAATCAGAAGTTCCTTTCAGTCCCTTCAATCTCGAGTCCTGGCTCTGTGAGTGTCCAGGCGCCTGGCCTGAGGCTCCCGGGGTGGAATTCCCACTGGCCTGGGCTCTGGGAGATGCTGGACGAGGGCTCTTGGGATTGGCGCGCTGGAGAACATCGTGGTTGCCCTGGTGTAAACTTGGCCTTGACAAGACAGAATGGGAGCAGGAAGCTGAGTGAGGCTGGCCCCTTCCCTGTGCCCACAGGGGACATCTGACCTTGCAGTGCCCTTCTCCTACATCCCAAGTTCAGGCTTGTTTTTCCCAGGCCTCCTTGGCTCCAGTGTGTGGCCCTGGCCGAGCCTGGACCTTCAGCGGCAGGGAGCCAGCCAGGTTCGGCCCTCTTCTCTGGGACGTGCTACGGAACCACCCCTTTGCCCCCTCCTTCGAAGGCTCGCTGCTGTGCCAGTGGGGAGGCAGACTGCGCCCAGGCTGTGAGTGGGCTGGCAGGGAAACAGGGACCAAAGCAGAGCTTGACTTAGACCAGGGACCAAAATAGAAAGCCCAGAGCAGCTGACTCCCCCGAGACCTCTCCCGCCACTGCGCTGCCTGCAGCGCGCACAGCGGGCCCTGGGGTGCTCCTCTGCCTCCCGGGCCTGGGCAGGGCCTGTCCCCTGCTCTGCGGGGGCTACCGGCCTCCACGTCACAAGCACAAGGGTGAAATGACAGAGTGCATGGCTGTCCGTCAGCCCGTGTGAGGTGCTGCTGTCTGTTGTTAGTGACAACAGCTGTCACCCCACCAAGCGCCTTCTGTGGCAGCTTTGCTCGGGGTCTTTGGAGACCCCCCAGTGCATGCGGCCATGGAGTGGGCAGCTGGCAGATCAGCAGGCGTGGGCGCTGGCCAGGTGGACTGGTACCTGGCTCTGTGTCCTCAGCTTTCCAGTGCTGTGCCAGTGACATGGAGAAGGTTCTGGACTGTGCTCAGGCAGGTCCCGGTGGGGGAGATGGAGACACCATTTGCCATAGGAAGGACAGGCATGAACAGGGGCGACACCGTAGAAGCGCATCCAGGGATTGCCCTGACACCCCCACAAATGCTGGGCCTCACCAACTGCTCCTTCACCTCCAGGTCACTGAGTGCCAGGCAGTATTCGGCACTTTCTCTGGGGTGGAGCCATTTTACAGATGAGGAAACCGAGGCGGGAGGCCCACTGAACAGACCTGGGATTCGAACCCAGGATGACTGAGTCCAGGACTGCAATCTCCCCACCAGCTGGCAGGCTCTGCTTCCAGTCCTGCCTGGAGCTGCAGACCCCAGAACAACCGGCAGGCCTTGAGTTTGGGGAGCCAGGGGGCACCTGTGCTGCTGGTGTAGCCTCTGCGTGCCCTTCCAGAAACAGGGCCAAGAAGTGAAAACTGAATCGGGCATTTACCTGCTGAGCTTTTCCTCCTTGCCCTTCCACCTCCCCCACCCCACCTCGGGGACCCCCATGGGGGTGCTGGTGTTGCTGGCCTGCTAACCAGGGAGCCAGGCTCCCCTTCCCCTGTTCCTGCCAGCGTCGCAGAAGGCTCTGGCAAATGGGAGCAGTCTTGACACAGCGGTAGCTGGTTCCTGTCCCGGGCACAGCTGGGCATCAGAGCACTGGCCCAGCATTCCGCCTTCCCACCATCCCCTCCTACATATACCCAACTTGCTCGACCCTTCCTATTTATTTTTCAGACTTCCCCTTCCCTTTTGGACAGTCCCAGACTTGTCCAGCCCCGGATGTTTTTTCTCACTTCTCGGGGTGAGCGTGTGACCTTCTGTGGCCTTCCCCGCGTGAAAGCAATTCAGCCGGCCACCCCTGGGCCGGTTCCGAGCCTCGGCGCAGGCCCGCGTGTCTGCATTCAGCACGGCGCTGCTCTGATTACAGGCTGCTGCTGGAGACTAGTCATTTCGTGAGTCATTAGGACGCGTGGCTGGGGTTTTATAATATCTTTTGACGAGTTCTGTAATTTTTATATCTCCACCTATGATAGCATTTTCAGCAAAGCTGAACACAGCAGCGGAGCTAGCAAATGTCACAGCCCCCAGACTGTTTCCAATTCAGCATTAAAAGGGACTTCTCCTCCCCATTCCAAGGACAGAAATATTGATTTTGATTGGGTTCGAGGGGGTGAAGCCAGCCCGTGTCTGCCTCTCTCGCTAATCTGTATCCCCAAGCCGTGCTTGGGGGTGATATTTGAGTACTCACTTCTCTTCTCCTTCGAGTCGGCAAATTACAGGCTTTCAGGTGAGGCGCTTTGGTTCTGCAGAGACTGTGAGGAGCAGGTTTAATTAGTGAGCCGACCTGCTGGAAAAATCCTGCGTTATTATGAACCTCCTCCACAGGGCAGCTGTCGGGCTGAGCCAATCGCCTGCCCTCGGCGTTTCCTACCTGCAGCCCCAACGGCCGCCCCACATGACTTCCCTATTAGTCCCAAGGTACTCCCAGAAGGGTGAGACATGCGTAAGAAAAATCCCCTGGAGAGCAGAAAGTTCAGATTTTCCACATTGAGATAAGGATTCAGGGCCTCCTCTCTATGGGAAATTCCAGAATCTCTCCAAGATCGGACCTGGTCTTGAGCCCTTAGTTTTCACCCTCAGGGACCAGCAGGCAGATTCATTGAGGGCAGGAGCCAAGGTCTCAACTCTGAGAAAATTCAGGCCCTTTTCCCCAAAGTCAAAAGACCACAGACTCTGGAGTGAAAACAGGTGAGGGTTGAGTTCTCCCTCTTCTCATTTGCTGTGTCTTGGAGTAAATGTCTTAACAACTTTGGTCCTCAGTTTCCTCATCTGTAAAATGGGGCTGTTGATGACGACTCCCTCGTGAGTGACTCTGACGTCTGATGAGATAAGGGAGAGGGAAATCTGAGGTGGGCGCATGATGGTTGACCAGCAGTTCTCTAAGGGTGCTCGCCGTGGGGTTGTCCTTACGGCCACGTTGGTTTTATCATTACCTGTTGGACCTTTTTTCCCTTCCACCATCCCTTCCACCCCTTTGACCTTTGTTCCCTTGCTGCTCCCTCTTAGCCTCAGAAATCTCACTCCTTTTATTACTGTCCACTAGTTTATAAGTATTTTCCTTGGTCGACCCATCACTGTGATTCCTTGCTTTGCTCAGACATATGTAAACATCCAACATGTGTCTTTCTCTCTCTGATCTGTATGAATCTAACTCCACAATCAAGTGTGTGAGAAATCTGAGCAGTCCACCCCACCAGGCAGTGGGAAATGAAGATTCAGCATGGAGACGGGTCTGTGCACCTATCTGGGGTCATGCAACGATCCAGGTGTTTTTCCAGCATCTGGAGAATAAGGAGCCTGGAGTCTCCCATCCACTGAGGTTCTGGCTGACCCGCTCTTTGTGCAGGCTGAGCTGGTCCCCCAGGGTGGACAGCCCTCTGGCCCGAGCCCTGATATGTCTGTGAAGTCAGGTGCCCCAATGTCCAGGGCGCAGACCTACTATGTGTGCCTCTGTGCAGCCATTTCCCGCTTCAGCTTCGCCACCCCACACCATGCTGGCTGAGACCTAACACAGATCCCTCAGACCACTGCTTCCGAGATGTAGGGAAGATGCCAATGTCCTCTCTTCTAGAATGTTCCATAGCACACTATGGAAGCACGACTTCTTCCCCTCCCAGTCCCTTTCATGAGCTTCCTGACTGGGGACCAGGGTCAGGAAGGAGCTTGGCCTTCGGGTAAGCTTTATTTTTCTTTTACATACAAATCTCCCAAGGCAGGGGGACTGAAGGACCCGCTCTCTCTGGGAGCAGGAAGCAGGTTGGGGGGAACTGTATAGATAGCTCTGGGCTAGCATTCGATAGTCCTGAAATCAGTCACAAATTAGTGTCTCCATAGAGCACATCACGCCCTCTTCATCAGGGTGTCTGCGAGAGGGGAGTAAGGAGGGAGCCTCCTGGGTATCTCCCCCCTCCCCATGCTAGTCTGAACTGAAGGTCAGCGGCCATCAACCTGCACCATCTACGTGAAGACAGTGTCCAGGCGTGCGTGCGTCCATGTGTGCGTGATTGTGTGCATGCGTGCGTGCGTCCGTGGCCTGATGCCGCATAGAGTTCTTAATGCTTTGACTTCGCTCCTTCATCAAGTCGGAGAAATGCAGTGCTGGGATTACCAGACTGGAGTCATTGCTTACCTCTTAAGTCAGGATGGGGTGAACCCCACCAGGTGCTCATAGACTGAGAGTCGGGGAGAGAGAGGTGGTCGGGGAAAAGTGGGGTGTTGTTGAGAGAAATGAGCATGAATAATGCGCTGACAGGAGCCTGCCTGAGGTGTAAGGGGTTAAGTCTCAGCCTATGAAGCTCTCCGCAGCCACTGCAGCACGAGTTCCATCCCCCGCCAAGTTGCTGACCCACATGGCGCAGCAGACCTCTCCTACCTCGCCCTCTGCTCCCCTCAGCGGTGTATTTCAGTAAATCTGCCTATTCTGCTCCCTACTCTGTCTCTGGTGATTCCTCTCACCTCTGGCCTACACCCCAACTTGTATGCATAAATAAATAAATCTTTAAAAAAAATAATGTGCTGACAGAGGCCATCACTGGCACGTAAGTCCCCCAATTCCTGCATCAGAAGCTGCTTTAAGGTGCAGGTCTCCAGGGATCAGGCCCTTGTAGGACCCCACTTTGGACGGCACAATGGACTCAGAGTCGGAAGGCCACCTTCAAGGCCAGCCAGCAGCTCGTGCCCCTGAAAGGGCTCGTTTCTTTGTCTATGAATGGGAAACAAAAAAATCACTTCGTAAAGCGCTAATGGAGCAGTGCTGTCCAGCAACTTTCCACTGTGATAAAAATACTCTGTGTCTACACCATCCTGTAGCCACTAACCACATGTGGCTAAAGTGAACTAAGGAACTGAATGTATTATTTTATTTCATTTGAATGGATTCAGACAGCCCCTGTGGCTAGCAGTGGTCATACTGTACAGTGCAGGTGTGGACTGTTCTATGGGCAGTGAATATGAAATTGCTTTGTACACTGTAAATCGTGTCGAAGACCAGTCATTGCATCCCTAAAGTAAGTGACCCACGTATGGGCTAGAGGCTGTGTGAATGAGCACAGCTCATGCTCCTGTTTATTGTAATTGCTGACCTCAGGGAGTCTAAAGACTGCCAAGGAGGCTGATTGGTGGACATCTCCCTCCACACCTGAAAGGTTAATACCTCTACATGAACCTGTGCTAATTCAGAAATTATTGGATGGATGGATGATCGATTGATCCATCGATCACTAGATTTATAGATGAATGAACTCACCCATTCATTCATGCACCTGGCATTGTCTAGCACCTACTGTGCACCTGGCATTGTCTAGCAGTTTGGGACAGAACAATGAACAAGACAAAGTCCCTGCTTTCGTGAAGATTATATTCTAAAGGAGACGTTTAACAAGAAAGAAAATAGCTAAAATAGTATCATGGAGCAATAATGCTGTGATGAAAAAGTAGGGCAAAAGACCCCTAGTAACAGGAGCTGCTATTTCACACAGCACTGATGGGGACAGCCCTCTTTGGTAAAGTGACATTTGAGAAAACTCTAAGGGAAGTAAGACAGTGAGCCATGCAGAGATCTGGGGACGAACAACTAGAGAGAAGGTGGAGGGCGCTGTGGTGTGTCAGAGTGTGTCGGGAGGAATATGAGAGGGGATGAGGTCAAGTGAGCTAGGGGGCCTTTCTGGCTATTGGGAGACATCAATTTTGCTCTGAGTGAAGTGAAAATCTGAGTTTTAAGAAAAGGAGAAAGGGGATCTGACATATATTTATGTTGTGCTGAAAATAGACAGTAGATGGGAAAAACAGGCAGGTGACAAATAAGGAATCTCTTGCAGGTAATCCAGGCAAGAGATGTTGGTGGCTGGGGCCAGGGAGAGAGTGGTGTAAAGCAGGACAAGATGGCAGGATTCAGGAGCTAGTTTAAAGGCAGACCAAAAGAACTTACTGGTGGGTTGGATGTAGAACAGAAGAAAGAAGTCAGAGGTAACTCCAGCAGTGTCATTTTGAGTAACTGGAAGAGATGACCATTTGTTGAGATGGAGAAGCCTGGGGCAGGAACAATGGCAAGGGTGGGTGGAATCAGGAGTTTGGTTTAGGGCATTTAGGTTTGAGGTGTCTACTAGTCATCCAAGAATTTAGAACTCAAGGAAGAAGTTGGGGTTGATCATATAAATTTGGGGATCATCAGTTAGAGCAGATATTCAAAGCTGTGATTCCAAGCAAGTGAGGATGGATAGAGAAAATGTCCCAGAGTAGCAGCATAGGGCCCGCCAATATTTGGGGGTCAAAGGAGAAAGACGATCCAACACAGGATATTGAAATAGAGAAACAGGTCAAGTAGGAAGAAAAGCAGTAGAGAGTGAACCTGGGAAGCTGTGTGTCAAGGAGAGAGTGCTCAACCATCAGATACTGCTGGGAGGGAAAAAGAGTGGGGACAGAACACTGACCCTTGGCTTAACAGTGTGGAGGTCTTTGATGACCTTGAATTGTCCAGAAAAAATGTTGTTTGACTGGATGGGAGGAAGTTTAACCTAACTAATGCAGCTGACTGCAGCATCATTTCACCTGTAACAGCAATTAAACAGATGTCACCTGACACCTTGGGAGCCAGAACCAAAAACTGTCAAGACCAGCCCCCTTCTTCCCTCTCTCAACGTCTTGGACCCAGCCCAGAAATGTTGGTGTGACCCATTCTCACTGTAAGATTAGAATCTTGGCATCTTCTGGTTTGATCGCTCTCTTTCAATTACCCATAATGCTTTCTGTTGATTTGACCCTCTTTTGAGACTTGAGCAGGGAAAGAAAAAGAAAAAAAGGAAAGAAAAAAGTAGCTCTGGGATTCTGAGTTTACTTGATTTTGTACTTGCACTTGCCAAATACCCCCACCTTTGGGGGAGAGCAGATTTTGCGGAGCTATCTTCTGCCTCAGGCAGGTGTCCCCGGTGAGTCTCTTCCACTGTATAGCCAAGTGAGAGAAAGTTTGAGACGTGCTTTTGAATGAAGTTGGAGAGTTAGAGAGTTTATATAAAGTGTTATCTATCGTTTTATGGGTTTATTTGATTGTGGTTATCATTCATTGCATAAGCATGGAGTCCGGAGCATAAACAGTCTTCTTGCATTATTCTTAGGTTTTAGTTTGCTTTTAATAAAAAGATCTGTTTTCTCTGAGGCAGTCTGTTCTAACAACTGGGAGGCATAAGGCTCAGTGGAGTACTGTGGACTCAGCTGCTGCAGGCCAGGAGAATCAAGGGTTAACCTTTCAGGAATTAGTGAGCCTCACATTTAGCTTGAAATTGGCAAGGGGAGAGTATTTACACCAACACAATTGGCAGTCATACAAATCCGGGCCCCACCCACCTCCAGAACTGGTCCTGAAAAGCTTACCAGCACACCAATGGCCATGGCAGCATTAGGAAAAAGAATTACAGCCTCAGGAATGTCCGGCTCTCCTGGGAAGGGAGATTTCAGCTGAGGTGTGACCACCACGTGAACAGAGATGCCCAGGAAGGTGTGTTCCAGGCACACGTACACAGCTGACATCCCCTGCTTCGAGCTCAGTGAGGTGACATTTAATGGCAGAGAACTGCTCCTCCTGTGAATGAGAAGATTAAAAACAATTGCTTGCCAAGAAAAGGAAGAAAACTTGATCTTCATGGATGTTAGTGTCTCACCTCATCGGGGCACCTGAGAGCCCAGCTACAAAGACAAGAAACAACAGACAAGGAAATAGCTTTATGGAATTGTCGGTGTTATCAGTTCCCTGTCTCCAATTTGATCTGCACAATCCCCGCCTCTGTTGTCACCTGTCCAATTTCTACCCTTGTGGTGGCTGTGTTTATTACACGTGCAAATGCAGCCAGTGGCCAGAATGGCATCAGTGACAGCAGCCGCTGTGGGCTCCTTACTTGTAAGCTGGGGAGGAAGGTTCAGGCAGGTGATTAAACAAGCTCTTGGCAGCAGCAATAAAAGAGAGTTGGGAGGTCTGCACATCTTGGGTGTGCGGGTAGAAAGTCCAGACCACCAGTCCTGTGTGGATCTTTGCAGGGGAAGCAGACATGGTTTGGGGTAGTAGTTAAACATGGGAGGGGGTCTGGAGCTAGATTGCCTGGGTTCAAGACTAGTTCTGCCACTCATTAACTCTGTGATTTTTTTTTTAAGATTTATTTATTTATGCATACAAGCTGGGGTACAGGCCAGAGGCGTGAGGTAGCGAGAGGGTCCACCAGAGACATAGTGGGGAGCAGAATAGGCAGATCAATGGAAATACACTGCTGAGGGGAGCAGCGGGCAAGGCAGGAAAGGTCTGCCGTGCCATGTGGGAATCTCCCCGGCCGGGTGTCGAGCTCACGTCGCCACTGCCAACAGCTCCACAGTGCAGCTCTTAACCGCTGCTCCACCAGGGAGGCCCACTAGCTCTGTGATCTTGAGCACATTTCTTACCCTCTCTGTTTACCTTCGTTTACCCATACATGAAATGGGATACCAATGATGATTGTCATACCAAAAAGCAGCATGCTTGTGAAAATTAATGAGTAACCTGTGAAAAACAGTCAAAATAGTGCCTGCCATGTAAAGGTTATATATGTTAGTTATTATCATCCTCTTCCAGGCCTTTCTACAGACAGGTGTGTCTGAATTTGGATAGTATCCTGTCTGCCACTTAGGATAATACAAAGCCTGAAATCAGAGCTAAAGAATGCAAATAGGTCTCTGGGCAACTTGAAACTAACTTGTATTAGTCAGACATCTATAGGTTTCAGGAGAGAGAAAATCAACCCAAAATGTCTTAAGCCAAAAAAAAAAAAAAAAACATAGTTATGGCTTGGCTATTGAAAACATTAGGGTAGATCCTTCAGGGATGGTTATATCCAGGCACTTGAAAATACCAGAGTGGCTCCTTCAGGCATGGCTGGATCCAGGAGCTTGAAAATCCCAGAGTGGATAAAAGAGTTTAAGTAGTAACACCTGCACTGTCTTACACTGTCCTCCCAGCCACCAGCCTTGTGACTTTACTTCTCTTTGTTGGCCCCATTCTCTCCTACCAAGGAAGCCTTCCTTCGTTGGCTGAGAACATGCTCTTAAATATCAACCTTACATCTAGTGATCTCAGTGGAACCGAAAGTATATTTTCTAGGAAAGCCTTGGGGAGAACTCCGATTGACCCGCCTGTTTAGTCACATGTCTATCCTGAGCCAATCATGATGGCCAGAGGGATGGAAGCGTGGTAGAGCTGAGTCATGCACCAATCCCAGACTGAAAGGTAAACAGTTGGCGTCGGCTCCACTAGTCTAGCCCATGAGATAAGGAAGAATGGAATGGTTCATGGGACAACATAGCACACACATCGTCAAGGAAGACTGCCAAGGCCTCTGGTAGCTTGGCTTCAGGTCCTGGCTCCTCCACTTAATAGTGGGATCCCCAAGGACCAGGTTATTGCTTCTCTCTGTGCCTCAGTTTCCTCACCTGTAACATGGGGATAATGATAGCATTTACTTCATTGGGCTGTTGGGGACATGAGTTAACCAATATAATCTGCTAGAACAGTTCATGGCATTTGAGAAATAAGTGACTCAAACAAATAGGCTGATAACTGAGAAATAAATGATCGGTGAAAGCTGTTGCTGCTCCCTGGTATTCACGGAGATCGTGAAACGCCTACCAATCCATTCTTTCACTCATTCTTTCATTCAGTAAGTTTCCGTGTCCGCTCTATGCTGGCCGCAGGTGTCTTGTTGAACCCTACTGCAGGGTAAGACAAATAGTCATAGAACTAATGATCGTAGACCACCAAGGGCAGGGAGTGACGAAGTGGAAAGAACAAAGGTTGTGTTTACAGTCAGGCCGATCTACAGACATGGCCTCAGACCGCAGTTCTGGCACAGATCGGCTGTGACTGGGGACAAATCATAAGCTCTCTCGTGTCTCAACTTTCTTCTCTCTGAAATGGAATGATAATTTCCGGTGGATCTCACTCCAGCTGCAAGACACCGCAAGGCTTTTACCACCCACAGACCTAGGCTTGTAGGACCAGACCCAGACCAGGATTTCTCATTCACGGTCTCATTGATGGTTTGGGGGGGTTCTGGGGGGCTGTCCTGTACCTTGTAGGATGTTTGGCAGCATCTCTGACCTCTACTCATTAGACATGTGCAATGGAGACATGACCAAATATCCCCTGAAGCAGGGCCTCCCTGGTGGCGCAGCGGTTGAGTGCTGCGCTGTGGAGCTGTCGGCAGCAAGTTCGATGCCCGGCCGGGGAGAATCCCACATGGTGCGGCAGACCTCTCCTGCCTCGCCCGCTGCTCCCCTCAGCAGTGTATTTCTGATCTGCCTGTTCTGCTCCCTGCTCTGTCTCTGGTGAACCCTCTCGCCGCCCCGCGCCTCTGGCCTGTACCCCAGCTGGTATGTATAAATAAAAATAAATAAATCTTTTAAAAAATAAAAATAAATTCATCTCTAAAAAACAAACAAATATCCCCTGAGGCCAAGCCCACCCACCCAGCACCCACCCTACTTGAGAATCACGGCTCTAGAAACTTCCTCTTTTTAGCTGTTGGGTCCAGGACACTGCGCCCCAGGCCTTAGTTTCTCCATCTGCCAAAAAAAACGGACCCAGAATATAACTAGCCATAGGCCTCCCTGGAGTGGTGTTCCCCAAATCCAGGTCTAGGGTGAAACCCAGCCGAGTTCTGTCTGCAGGTTGGGACCAGATGAGAAAGGCCATTCGAGCTTCAGGTGGATCGATACAGAGTCTTGCAGGTGCTCACGTGGGCACACCTGCTACAGCCCCCTCTTTGGCCCTGGGCCCCTCTTCCCACTGGGCACCCTTATTGGCCTGCACGTTTGCCCGTTTGCCAGAGGGAGGCCTTTCTCTCCCTCACCCCACTGAGAACAGGAGTCAGCTGAATGCTAATGAGCTCTTGGCAAATTCACGGTGGACATCGATCTGCTTCCTGGAGCCTGAAATGGCCTCATCCCCACGTGGCCTCAGCCCTGCTCCCTGCTTCTTGGGGACTTGGTCTTGGTTTTCTCGCAACTCAACTTGGCTAAGAAAATGAAAAGAGGCCTCCCTGGTGGCGCAGCGGTTGAGCGCTGCGCTGTGGAGCTGTGGGCAGCAGCGATGCGAGTTCGACGCCCGGCCGGGGAGAGTCCCACATGGCGTGACAGACCTCGCCTGCCTTGCCCGCTGCTCCCCTCAGCAGTGTGTTTCTGATCTGCCTGTTCTGCTCCCCACTCTGTCTCTGGTGAACCCTCTCGCTGCCCCACGCCTCTGGCCTGTACCCCAGCTTGTATGTATAAATAAATAAATCTTTAAAAAAAAAAAAAAGAAAGAAAATGAAAAGAACTTGTCTCCTTTTACATCCTCCCAAGTCTGTGCCGAGAGCAGGAGGAACACAGGCCAGCCAGACATGGGGGTCAGAGGTCGTGGCTTAAGTCTCAGCTGACCACAGAGAGGTCATCAGTCCTCAGCACCTGCGTTTCCTCCTCCATATAACAAATAATGGACTCAATGCCCCCGTCCTGGGTATTGGCATCAGCATTCAGCCAGTTATATACAAGGCTCTCGGCATAGTCCCTAACTGAAAATGCTCACTACATAGTCCCTTATCAATGACTGCCTGTTCTGATGGAGAAGCCGGCGGGTTATTTATAGCTGGCGCTTTGCAAACCGTTCAGCGATTTGCAGACGGAAATCATGCTAAGATGCTCTCGGCATCCGGAATGTTCTGTTCCCACACGGGCAGAGTCCTCCTTCGTCTCAGACATGCTTGCTCTGGCTTCAGGGCCACAAGCAGCCTGGGCTCCTGACTGCAGTGGGTATTGAGGAAGTGGGCCCATTGGCCACACTGGCTGAAAAACCCGCACCATAGAACGAGCTTCAGACCGTCCCCGGCAAGAGCGACGGGGCTCTGGGATCGGAACACGGTCGCTAGTGACTGACTCTGGGAATGCGGCGGGGCCAGGAGTGCCTGCCCGGGCCACGCAGGCCAGCGGTGGTGTAGACACAGGTCGGTGGTGTTACAGACAGGGTGGTGCTGTGATGGGGTGGCCCCCAGGGCGAGCCTCCTGATGTGGAGTCTTGCTTGTGTTATCCCTCCCATTGCTAACGCCGTGTCATGAATGGGGAGCGTCGGAGAGGGACCCCCAAGCACAGCCTGGCAGGCCAGTGCTGTCAGTCACCTGCTTGCGCTTGAGGATCTGTCACAGGCGCGAGGGTAGGGGAACAGGAAAGGGGGCGCAGTGCCCCACTAACTTCTGAGGGATTAATAAGGACACCTCCGACAGACACCGCATTCTGCGTCTTGAGCCTGTGGGCCTGAGTCCGCATCTATGACCGGAAAGCTGTCCCCGCGGGGGTAGGGGCCTCCCTGGGAACAGCCTTGTTCACTCGTGGAGCTGGGACTTGAACCCAGGCCTCTGGCTCCTGAGTTATTCTAGTCCCCAAGGCTGCAGGACCAACCACCCACCTTTGAGTTGCAGAACACCCACAGATGCATATGCTTATGAACCCCGTGGGTCAGGATTGGGGTGGCTGCCACCTCAGAAGGGGCCCTCGACCTCTGGTTCAGGGGTGCACTTCCAAGATGGTGGCCTCACTCAGATAAAGCAGTGACTCCAGGGCTCAGCTGCCCGCCCGCCCCAGTGCCTGCAGCCTGTCACCTTGTCACCTGGGCTGCTTCGAGCGTGGGGGCCAAAACCCACAGGCCTGTGGTGACCTAACCTCAGAGGTCACCTGACAGCCCCTCTCCGTGCGTTATCCAGGAGGGTGGCCACAGACGGCCCAGGGTCAAGGGGATGAGGTGTCATTTATTCTGGCCCATGGGCTCACGGGGAGAGGGGTGTTGAGAGAAGGGGGCCACAAACCCCTGCCCTCGAGTACTCTCATCTAGTGCGGGTGAACAAGAATTACAGTGGGGCCCGCCTGGTGCTCTGGGGGCCGCCCTGAAGCCCTAGGGCAGACCCCGTTCCTGGAGCCCGTAGCCACTGCACACAGGGCCTAACTGCTGCATCCATCAGCCAGCGCCGCCGTGTTCTGGGAGTTACTCCTGACCAGACAAAGCCAAGCATTCCGAGAGCGAGGCCTCCCATGATAAGCAGGGCGTTTCCAGTTGTACCAGAAAAGCTGGTGTGGTGACTGGTCACACCGCTTCCCAGAAGACTACTCTCAACCCTTGTCAAAACCGGCAGGTGCAGAAACAGGTGACAGCAAACCCCGTCTGCAGGGGAAACACTGGTGCAGAGATGAACCCTTTTTCGAGGTCGTGGAAATTTGTGACTTTTCTTTTTTCTTTTTTTTTAAGATTTATTTATGCATACAAGCTGGGGTGTAGGCCAGAGGTGTCTGGGGGGCAGTGAGAAGATTTATTAGAGACATAGTGGGGAGCAGAACAGGCAGATCTACTGAAATCCACTGCTGAGGGGAGCAGCGGGGAGACAGAAGAGGTCTGCTGCGCCCTGTGGGAAGCTCCATGGCCAGGGATCGAACTCGTGCTGCAGTGGGTCTGGATGGCTTCATAGGCTGAGATTTAACCCCTTGCGCCACCAGGGAGGCCCCATTTGTGACTTTTCAAGGCACAAGAAGAATGAGCAGTTAGGAAACCCCCTCTCCTTGGCCGTCCCTGTGCTCCCTCAGTCCTTCATCCCACAAGAATTTATTGAGCGCCATTTATGTGATAAGCAACTCGGAGCTGCCCCTGCCCTTGGGAGCTAATAGTCTTGGGGTCTGCAATGATTTCAGGGTTTTGCATGGTATGTTCAGGTTCATGTTTGGGATCTGCAGTCAGAGTGCCCAGGTTTGACTTCCTGCTCAACTACACACTCCAGAAGCCCTCACGTAGGAGTCAGCGACCTCGTGCTTGCTTCCTCTGAACCTGTTTCTCCGTTGTTGTATATGGGGGTAGGATCCACCACACCCCAAAATAAGATCGTGGACAAGAACTGTTCTCTGCTTATCCCGTGTCTTGCAAGGTCTGAGCTGCCTCTCTGTAAATCTTACTGACTCATTAGGGCTGAACCTCAATTTTACTGTGTCTGTGAAGGTCATTTTAAATTATCCTAGCTACTGTATATTTAGCCAGACTTTATATTCTTCTAGAAAAAAAAATAGCTCATCTGAAATCTCTGGTGGTAACTTGCTGCAACAGTCCTGACTGTGAGTGAAAACTTCTCTTCCAGGAATTAGCTTCCTACAAGGACAAGTTGCTTTTACTCTCCACCAATTTCCTTGTCTGTCTATAGGGGAGGGGTTGGGGGAGGGGCCAGCTGCTGGGATGTAAAATAATATGAAATAACACACAGGGACACCTCGCTTGAGGGCGACCTCACAGTTGGTGTTGATAAACGCAGCTATTCTCAGAGACCTAACATTTCCACCATCCAGAGCTTCTGATTTGGTAGTAAAAGAGTTTGTGTAAGTGACCTGCCTGCTTTTGAGGGGGCGGGGTCACAGTGAAGCAATATTTAGAGCTCAGCTCCTCCAGGCACCAGCCATCAAAACCCTGTCTTCCAAAGCCTTCTTCTTCACCTTGCACGCCGGAGGACTGGTGGTCGGGGTTGCAAAAAAAGAATCACAATTATAGAACAATTTTTTTAATTGGCATTTATTGAGCACCTGCTAACTTCCAGGGGCCAGTCCCTGTACTTTTATGTGTATTATTTCATTTAAGTCTCATAATAACCCTGCAAGGTAGATTTTGTCATTACACGCACATACACACACACACACACACACACACACACACACACAAACCACCTTCGGGGGATGTGTCAAAATTCATTTGGGGAGCAAGCTGGGGTTCAAACTTGGATGCCCCTCTCCCAAGCTTACCTTACTGGTGAGGCTGTCAGTGGTTCATCAGCTCTTTGCTTGAGGAGCTCAGTGTGCTGGGCGCTCGGAGAGAAGCGCTGCTCCCAGAATGTGAGCGCAGGGCATGGCTGTGCCAGGAGCATCCGCCCCAAAGCTGTGCCCCTCCTAAAAGTTCAACTGAGATACACAGCCCCAAAGGGGAGGGGCCTCTTTACAGCCCCGCCCCCCCTCCTACCCCCAGGGTGGAATCCAACCTCCCTTCTTAGATGTACATGCAGGTAACGCTGGATGCAGTTTTGAGGGAGTCGAGATCCCACCCCAAGCTTGTTGGCCCCCACCACCCTGGACGACAAAGGTTCCAGCTGAGAATCAGAAAACCATTTCCTAACAGGGATCGCTGGGCCCTGCGGGAACCCTGAACCATAGTTTTGAGATTAACACGCCTTTAATTTGCATACGACCTACTTGGAAATCTCTCTCCTTAAGTCATTAAACACCCCCCTGACCCTCCTGGTCATGGCTAGGATCCGCTTGTTATCTCCTAGGCCCCCAGCTCCGATCTGGTTTGCAGAGGAGAGCGGCAGGCAGGAAGGGAACGAGTGCAGGCTTGACATTTGTGGGTGACCCTGTAATCCCGGTGAGGGAGACGCTATCTGTCCCATTTCACAGATGAAGAAACTGAGCCTGAAAGAGATGGTATCTCTTGCCCAGGGATTCACTGTTTGTAAATAACAAAGCCTAAAGTGCATTTAACACCAAATGCCTTTCTACTGTGCCACTGATTCAAAAAGCAAAAATAGAATTTAACGCTCTGTGTGTAAGGGCAGTGCAAAGCATAAGGCAGTGACTGATATATATAGATATATAGAGATATAGAGATATATCTATATATATAGTAATATATATACAAGTATGTATGTACAAATATATATTGCAATATATATACAAGTGTGTATGTGTGTGTGTGTGTGTGTGTGTGTGTGTGTGTATGTATAGTGTGTATCTGCTTGTGTATACTGTCACTTTCTCCAAATCGGGGGTGTTTGTTGCAGGAATCACGGAAGCCAGCACTGAGTGCCTTTTGGAGTCACTCAGGGCAGCGCTTCTTAACTCTGTGTGCGTGGCCATCACCAGGGGTCTTGTTAAAGTGCAGTAACTAAAGTGGAGCCTGAGGTTCTACATTTCTAGAAAGTTCCCAGGGAGGTCCCTGCTGACTTCCGGAGACCAGGCTGTGTGTGGTCAGAGACTAAGCTTCCTCTTGCGGGCTACTGTTATCTAAGAGCCTCCGAAGGGGAAATCTTTTTCTCAGTGGGAGCAGCGGCGGTGGAAGCCATCCACCGTGGGGGAGGGGCAGAGCGGCCCCTAGGTACCCACTGAGACCAAGCTCCATTTAACACGCAACATAAAGCCGGGCTCGCCGAGGGAGTTGGCCAGGGAGAGGAGGACATTACTGCCCACGGGAAAACGCCTGGGAGGCAGCGCTCATCCATCAGTATCGAGTCTTCTCCGAAAAACATTTTAACAAGAAATCAAGGATCAACACAAATAACATTACCTCCAAGTTCTCCTTCATTAACCTGGAAATGAGGAGATAATTGCCGCTCTCTTGCTTGCATTAACCCAGGAGTGCAGCCTGGGAAAGGGAGCCCCCTCCTCTGCTCGCACTGCCCCCCTCCCCCAGCCACGCTCTGGCTTCCCTCCAGGCTCCCCCAAGCTCCCAGTTCCTTCTGCCTCAGGACCTTTGCACCTGCTGAGCTCATTGCTTTCTCCATCTGGTTGACTCCCCCCATCTCTGGGATCCCCCTTAAGTGTCTCCACTTCCCCGGAGAAGTATTCTCTGACTCCCCTATCTAAAGCAAGTCCCCCAAAGCTTTGCTGTTGTGCCCTTTCATTTCCTTCATAGCATCCAACAAAACAACAAACGTGTATTTATACACATCTGTTTGCATAATGCCCTCTTTTGCACTACAATGTTGTAGGTGTTCCATCTCTTATCTTCAACCCCCTTCCATCCCCACATTCAGCATTTTGCCATAGTACATACTCAAGGACCCTTTCTCAAAACCCACCCACCCACAGCCATTCTTTGTAACACTCCTCACTATCTGAAATCTGTGTGTGTGTCTCAGCTTCAGAACCATAGTGTTCAGGGCTGGATAAATCTTTGTCATCACTGGAGACTGTCCTTTGCACTGTAGGACATTTAGAAGCACCCCTGATCTCTACCCATTAGATGCCAGGAACCTCTCCCCCTAGGCATGACATGAAATAGTGTCCACATTTCCAGACTGCCTGGGAATTGCCAGAGACCCATTCCCCGGGTCGAGAACCACTAATTATACACTGAACATGGAGATACACACAAATACAGCTATGTTGAAAGGCATCCATGTGCATGCCCTTCAATAGATATTTATTTAACATAAATAAATAGATATTTAAATAGATATTTATTTGACATGTCTGTCTGTGTTTACTTGTTTATTATAAGCGCCACGAGGGCAAGGACCTTATTTTGCCCACTCCTCTATCTCCAGTCCCGACAAGGTATGGTTCCTAGGCGGTGCTCGTAAATGCCTGTTAAATGAATGAGCAAATGAACCCCCAGCACCTCCATGTCCCAAGTGTGATTGTGGGGATTAAATGAGATTATGTATTGCACTTAGCATAGCGCTGGGTGTTAGCAGAGGATCAATAAATGCTAATTCTCCTTCCCTCCTCTCTCTTCCCACTTTCTGTTCCCTGGGCCTTAACTACCAAAGACATCTCTCATTATCCTACTCTTCTGAACCCTATATTTGGAAAGATGTTTTTCCTAAGCTGATTAAGTGTCATTGATTCCTTCCCTCCTGCGCAATGAAGCTAAGATGGGGTTAACCAGGCCGCAGCGCGAGTCTGCCCGTGAAGAAGCTGCGGCTCCGATCAGTAGGGATTCCATGATTCTGGTGTCCTGGGCGCTGCCACTGCACCCAAGAAATCCTTATGATGCTATCAACAATGAATTAGACCTCCTGTTAGTATGAACAGATTAGTGTTACCTCTGAGCTGACGTCTTCCAGCCCGAAACAAAGAAACGACATTTTTAGCTTGTCTGCCTGTGCTGGGTTATCAGGAAAAATGAATCATTTCCATTAAGCATCTTTAAGTTCTTGAAAAAAATGTCCTAGCCCTCTGTCCCCCAGGACTACTATGAGGAACCCCAGTTTGGAAACCATGGGCTTTGTGGTGGGGGTGGGGGGAGTTTCTGGTGCTGTCATATCCCAGGAAACCTGGAAGAGGCATTTTTCTGGGTGCATATATTTGATCACTTTCCTTCCCTGCTCCCAGTAATGAGCTTTCGGGCCTAATTAGAATGAAATGTGTTGTTTCCCTTCCTTCTCTGTCTCCATAATGATCTTTATCATTAGGATGGATTAGTTTCCTATGCTCCCTCTCTCTCTCATTATGTTTTCATCTTGGTGCGTGCATGCGAGTGCTTGAGTCTGGTTGCCGTGTGGACAGGAGTCGTCGAGGTCTCCTCCACTGTGAGGGAAAAGGAATGAGAAGAAAAGTGACAGAGGGATGAATGAAAATGGCACCAAATGAGCCTCTTCCCTGACAGTCTCTGAGGACCGAAAGCACAATGCAGTCGTGTGTGTCCTTCCTGGTCACTGTTGCTTTAATGAGAAAGGGAAATGAAGCAGTGGGCGCATTCCTGTCATCTTCCAGCCCTGCGAGCACATTGTGAGGTCCTCAGCGAACAAGCCTCGCCTGGGCAGCCCTACGAGGCTCCCAGCCTGAGAGGCTCCAGGCACAAAGATTCTGCCCAGACTTGCTTTGCTCTGAGTGGAGTCTCCTGGCTCCCACACATTCTCCCCTCCCTCCCCTGCTTATACTTTTTCTTCCAAGTGTCAGCTGGCATCTCCAGCACTGGAACCCCCAGGCTGGACAATGTCCAGACTGGCCCCCACCCCCTCCTGTGCCTCTGTGCATGAGAGCTGACTTCAAAGCCTGCAGGAAGGAGAGAGGAAGTGAGAGACCCCAGAAGTCAGGTAGGAGGTGCCAATCAGTCCCCCAAATGCTAATTATCTTCAAAGCACTTTCTAGTTGTTAATGAATGAATCACTCTCAATACACACACTGAAAGGGGGTGGTATTTACCTACTTACCTATTTAACCTGTTGCCTGTGGCTCTATGTGTTACTGATGAATTCAGACTCCTAGGCAAACGACCACTCCCCCTGGATCCCCTGTCCTAGAAGTCACCATGTTGTGATGGAAATTGCATGCTGTATCAGTTAGGATAGGATAAGTTATGCTGCAGTAACAAATGATCCCAAAATCTCAGTCACCTTCAACAATGAGGGTTTCTCTCTCACTTGCGCTACGTGTCCATTGCAGCTCAGAAGTGGATCTGTTCCCTGCCACCTTCGCTCAGGACCCAGGCAGATGAAGCAGCTTCTGACTAGGACTGTAGGGAAAAGAGAACAGGGAAGATCATGCACAGACTCTGGAAGCTTGCACTCAGAGGGCACACATATCCATTCCAATGTTATTGACCGGAGAAAGTCACAAAGCCAGATTCACCATCACTAAGAGGAAAGTATCATCCTCCCCCAGGGAGAGCAATGATTATTTCTGAACAATATTACAGTCTACCCGGACAGGCTCGTCATTACAAAAACAAGCAAACAAAGAAGTTCATACTGATGATATATGCACATAGTGAAGTATCATAAAGCAGTGAAATAGATGCACTAGAGCTTCCACAACAACACGAATGCATCTTGGAAATGGAATGAGAAGCAAAAATAAGCAAGTCACTGGAGTCCTCATACACTGTGATGTGGTTTTTATTTTTGGTGTCTAGAAGTTGTGATTTTAATTCTTAATTTAGGCTATGGAACATAAAATACAGCATTACGTTGCCACGCCCTTCCTTGCAAGATACATGGAAAGTTAAAGCAAATATATAAATGATTAAAGTGAATAGCTTCTGTATATGAAAAATGAAGAGGAGTTTTATGGGAAGGGGAATTAGTGAGGAAGGCCTGGCTGCTTCCTCCCAGGTGGAGCAGATGAACTGCAACTTGGTACAATTTCAAGGGACCTGCAAGGGGTGGGTCTTTCCCAAATAGTCCCATTACTCTTCTGCCTGCACTTTCAACACCTGACACCATTTTTTAACTGATCAAACAAAATGAAACCGAACCATATGTTGTCACGAATACAGATTGATTATGTAAGGTATTTTTGAAAGAGAGATTGACGGGGCTTCCCTGGCGGCACTATGAAGTTATCAGCAGCCACTGCAGCACGAGTTCAATCCCCAACCAGGGAGCTGACCCACATGGCACAGCAGACCTCTCCTGTCTCCCCACTGCTCCCCTCAGCAGTGTATTTCAGTAGATCTGCCTGTTCTGCTCCCCACTCTGTCTCTGGTGAATCCTCTCACCCTCCACACCTCTGGCCTACACCCCAGTTCTTGAATGCATAGATAAATAAATCTTAAAAACTAATAATGATAAACAATAAAAAAAGAGGTTAACAACCCCCAAAACTAAAAGTTGCAACCTCTGATGGAGAACACAGGGTCTGGAATAAGGGGAGGCCAGTGAGGAATGTTCTGAAGAATCAATTCACGGGTGTTTATTTCATTATCATGACCCATAACATCCATATTTTTTTTTCAATATTTGATGGTGGTAAAATACATACAACATAAAAGTCACCACCTTAACCATTTTCCTTGTATGGTTTAGGGGATAAAGGACATTGGCGTGGTTCTGCGACCCTCACCACTTTCCACCTCCTGAATTCTTTTCATCTTGCAAAAACTGAAACTCTCTGCCTGTTCAACGCTGACTCCCCACTGTCTCTCCCCCCGACCCTTGGCCACCACACATATTATTTTCTGCGTATTAAATATGACAGAAGAAATTTCTTTCGAAAGAAAGAACATGGGCTTTGGAAGTAGACAGACGTGCTTCAGGGCCCACCAGGGGTTTATACTAACCCCATGTGTGGCCTTGGGCTCGGCTAGACGGGAGTGGTGACATCTCCCCCTCAGGGTGATAGGAAGGACTATAGGTGACAGGAAGGATTATAGGTGACCCGTACTAGAGGACATTAGCACAGGCTAGACACAGAGTCAGTGCTTTTTGTAAAAGACGATAGATGTTACATTGTTAAGTGGTGACTGATAAAGCCAGTGCTGAATAGGACTTGACCCCCAGGCTCACGCCCTTTCACTGCACCTAAGTGGGCTCAGGCTGGGTTGGGTTTGTCCCCTGGGAATGGGTGGTGCAGCAGAGTGCCACAGCCAAAGAGCCCCAGGGGGAAGGGGCAGAAGAGACACAGCAGGGGGCTTCTGGGGCCTCCAGATGGTGGTAGAGAGAAGCCTTGTTCCCACAGGAAAGGAGACCTCCTGCAATGTTGGGAGGGAGCTTGGCGTTTGGAGGGGCAGACTGGGAAGTGTACTGGGCTGGAAGGAGCCAGGTCAGGGCTGAGGCAGGAAACAATTCAAAAGCATGCTGGGGTCTGTGTAAAGGAAATGGTGTCCGCGCCAGTCCGTTGGGCTAATAGGATGAGGCAGGCTCTTTTTGGGAGCCCTCCCTCTGGCAGGAGGGTCCCCAGAGAGCACACAGCGTCCCTGCTCTGCCTGCCTCCACTATGCTCCCCTGTCTCCCACGTTCCCCTCTGTGGGGAGGCTGGCTTATCCTAGACCTTGGGGCAAGCTCCGCCCACCCATCTGGAGCTGGCGGAAGTGGCAGAGTTAAAGCCTAAACCTTGACCTCAGGCCCTGGGGCCCAGGAATCAGTGACTAAACACCGCAGCTTCTTCATCCTCCCCGGCAACAATTCTGGGTGTGAGTTAGTCTCTCAGAGGGTCCTGGAGGATTGACCCCCCCAGTCGGAGCGTGAGGATGGACCCCCCCCAAGTCAGAGCGTGAACCCACTCTTACTGGACCCCACCTGTCTCCCCTCTTTACACCCTCACGTGCTTCCCGGAAGTAAATCCCAAATGAACTCCTTGCACCCAAATGTTTTCCTTGGGTTGGCTTTGTGGGGAGAACCCCTCGAGACAGCTCCTGGGCCTTGTGTTGGTTCCAAATAACAATCATCTCCCAGGACTTCACGCCACTGCCCTACACACACACACACACACACACACACACACACACACACACACACACACACACTGGCAAGTCCAGCCCCTCCCACTAACTTTTTTTTACAGCCCACAGCAAGAATGGTTTTTATGTTTTTAAATGGTTGTAAATACCAAAAGAAGAATATTTCATGCCAAGGGAGATTTACGTGACATTCAAACCAGTTAAAAAAAAAAAGGAAAAAGAAAGAAATTCAAAGCAGTGTCCACAGATCAAGTTTTGTGGGCGCCCAGCCGCTCCCCTCCCACACTTGCTGTTTAAGGAGAGCTGAGCTCTTGAGCCTGAAAGATTTGCTCTTGGGCCCTGTACAAAACAAGTGTCCCGGCCTCCGTCGTGACCGCAAGTGTGGCGGGTCAGACTCTCCCGGGCGGGACGAGCCATCCCAACGTCACCGGTGGTGCCTCAGTAGAATCTGTGCCTTGTAAGTGAAAGCCAGCCTGTCACCCAGCCTGTCACCCAGCGAAGTGGGCTTGATGGGGCCTGCCCCCCGAGAAGGGTTAGGTAGAAACCCAAATCCAGTTTGAGGTGCTTTAGCAAGCTGGCCACGGGAACCCCGGGGGGCTTGTGAGCCAAGTTTGGGCATCTCCACTCAGACACAGGCTATCCCGGCAGCTGAAATGTCTTTTTCATGGAAGACTGAGCCTCAAGTCTTCTCTGCACCCCCTCCAGGGAAAGAGCTCCCCATTGTGGGAGAGCCCCTCTTCCCGACCGATAAGTCCTGGAGGATGTCGGGAGGGCTCCGCGCTGGAGGATGGCCCGAGGTCCCGCAGTCGCCCTCACAGTCCCCCCACAGGGCTCTGTGCTGGACAGAGAAATGGGGTCTGCCGAAGCCTGACGCCCCCAAAAAGCTGGAAAGCAAAAGCTTTCTCCCCGTCCCTTGCATGGAAAACGTCCCCTCCCTCACTGACGCTGGGTCACCTCCCTGGTGGCGATCTGGACCCCACACCCTCCGTGACCCAGGACTTGGCCTTCACTAATAGGATAAAAATATAAAGACACCAAGTCGAACATGAGTTGGAGCCAAGTAGCCATATCCGCATGACCGACAAGCACTGGAGTTTTTGAAATGGCTGATATCAACTTTAAATCTCCTTCCCCTCTGCCTGCCTTCCCAAAGCATTAGGGAAGGATTTTTTAAAGACATCCTGTAGATCAGGTTTCTGTGAATCAGAAGCATCTTGGGGGCTTGAACCTCTGTATAGACATCCGGGCCCCACAGCAGAGCCACCCACGGGTCTCCAGATGGGCCCAAGTATCTGCACTTTATTAAACTGGTGCTTCGGATGTGTGTGCAGGATTAAAAACATTTAGTTTAAAATTTATGCACCCACATGGAGCAATGTCCATAGAGTACTGCTGAATCAGAAAAAGAAAAAGAGGGGTCTCCCTGGTGGCCTAGGGATTAGTCTGTGCTATCACTGCTATGGCCTGAGTTCAATCCCCGGCCCAGGAGCTGATCCACACGGCGCAGCAGACCTCTCCTGACTTGCCTGCTGCCCCCCACCCAGCAGTGTATTTCAATAGATTCACCTGTTCTGCTCCCCACTCTGTCTCTGGGGAATCTTCTCACACACACATGCCCCCTATACCTCTGGCCTACACCCCAGTTCTTCTAATTCCCTCTGTCTCTGCATGCTCACCTCCATCCTTGGCTGTGGCGGGGGGTTGGGGGGTCGATTTGTTCCTCAGACTAAAGCAGATGAGCCTAGGAAGTTCCTGCCATGGGGCAGGAGGGCTCCTGCAGGCCCAGCCATGTGATGACCAAGTCACCTCACTCATCCTGAATCCCCTGCACTCAAGCGGAAAACATCCCCAGGAAGAAAACAGGAGGGAGTGAGAGGAAGGAGGGAATTAACTCTCATTTCCCCCCAGATTATTTCTCATTCATGCGTCCTTTCTACAGCTATTTAGGAGCGCCCACTCCGAGCCAGGTGCAGTTCTAGGTGCTAGGATGTAATGAACCAAATTGGACCTGCTTCTTGCCCTCAGGAGGCTGACAGTCTACAGCCAATTAGCAAATCATTTTGTTTCGTTTCGTTTTAGTAGGGAAATGGCCCCCGTGACGAGAGTTACATGGGAGAGGCAGAAGGCCCTTTGATAGGGTCAGGGGAACAGCTTGGGAGGCTTCCTTGTGGAAGCAGAGTCCTCGCTGAGCACTGAAGAGTGGGTGGGATAAAAGACACTAAGGCCCCTCCTCCTTCGCCCTCACCCTGACTTTAACTGGCCCTCTCCTGCTGTCATACCCACCTACCGCCATCCCTGCACAGTGGAAAGCTGGGAAACCACAGATTTGGAAAAGCTCTTTCCAACCGTGTGATACAGAGTCTCAGACCCTGGTGTCTGGAACCGAGATGATGGGAACTCAGAGTGGACAGAACCAGATCTGTCCCCTGTAAGCCTGCGTTTAAGGCCCAAGTGCTGTTTGAAAAGTCCCTTTCAGAGGGAGGCACCCTCTGAATGTAAAAATCTCACCCCGGCTTAGGAGCAGACAGCCTTGCTTACCGATGTGTCTCAAAAGCTGTGCAAATGACAAGCTCATTTTTAGCTGGAAAGAAGACATGTCTGAAATATTGATGCGGCAGCCAGAGCCCAGCGCCAGCCCCGGCTACAAAGGGACGTGCTAAATAGTTGATGAAGAGTATAATTAATCAGCGGGTAAGGCCCTCTGGCTGTGGGTTTCCAGATAACTGGTCCCCACACCCTCCCCTGACCCAGAAGAGCCGGGGTGCTGCCTCTCAGCCCATCAGCGCGTCTGAATCAAACTGTCTCCCCATCTGCCTCCGGTCCACATGTGGCCTTCGCTGGGACCCCACAGTGCTCTGACACACCCTCCCCTCTTCTCAGGAACCCTGATTGCTCTGGACCACCTGTCCCTCTCCTGCTCCCAGACCTGCCTCTACCAACTGTGCAATGCTGGGAACGCTTCTTAAGCCTTCGCGCTTCACCTGCTCACGGAAAGCTGAAGACATTGTCCCAGTCACCAGGGTGTAAGGTCTCTGGGGACATGACGTACTGTGACATTGAGGGCGCAGGGCATTGAATGGCATGTACTGTCCACTGGAGATGTCAGCAACTGAGGCCCTGCGTCCTCCTTACTCAGCCTGAGTGTCAGCTGCTGAGCTTCCGTGACCCACCTGTCTGAACAAGTGTCCAGGGCACCTGGGCTTGGGTGACCACACTGCCTCAGTGCTGCTTTGTGGACCTGGCTGGACGCTGATGAGCTTCTGAGCACAGGGACAGCACCATTCATCTGCGTTCCCCGTGGTTGGAATTGGATAGCCAGTAGGTGCTGAATGAATGAATGAATGAATGAATGAATGAATGAATGAATGAATGAAATGAAGGGTCCCTGAGTGAGTGAATCAACATGCAGATTTCTCCAGGGTCTGAGAGTTTTGCTATCACATCAGTGATGGAGAAATCTCGAACGTTCCACACCTGTCTTGTGCGCAGGAGGGTCGGCTCTCTGGCCCTGCTGGGGATGAGAGAGGTTTGCTAATCCAGCCAGGGTTGAGACTCAGAGGCTGCCCTCGCCCCGCAGGCAGAGTCCAGGCCCCAGAAACGTCCCCCGCAGCCTGCTTGGCTGGGCACCCCTCAAAGCCGAGGTCTGGAGAGCAGGGCACAGGACCCACCCCCAACCTTTGGGACCTGGTGTCTGTGACTGGCCCCTCCTGGCACTTGTGCCTTTTCCTGCTTCCTCTCTCTGTCTCTCTGCCGGCAGCTTCTCTTCCCCTCTATTGGAGGAACTGGCAACCCTAGAATCTAGAGTGCAGCATCAGTCTCCAGCATCAGTCTCTCCCCCAGCCCGACCCCCACTTTCCTGGCACGGTGGGCCCACACAGCAGGCACAGGCCGCTCAGCCAGTCAGGAAGCACAAGCCCCTGATTAGAATAAGCAACGTGCCTTCCTGGCTGGATCTGGGGCTGTCGCAGCCTAATTAGCGAAGCCCCCAGACCAGCAGGCCCTCTCATTAACACCCGTCCGACCCATATCTCAGCTGCCGAAGCCCCCACAGTCCAGCCCTCAGCAGCCTCCCCCCCACCCCGATCACACCAGGGCTCTGGGGGTGAGGGTGACGACTAAGACGCACCCCTCTGTGCCCTTGTCATGAGCTGCTGTGCCCCAGCCAGGGCAGGGACTCATCCCCTGCAGGGTGGAGCCAGGGCTGGGCGGCTTCTGGAAGATGATTGCAGGTCTCACTCCCCAAGTCTTGCCAGCCCTTTCTTCACAGTGCCCTTGTGCAGAGGAGGCAGAGGAGACCGGTAGGCCTGGTACCCAGCATCTCTTCCCAGGCCGCCGTGCCCCGCCCCGACCGCCACCACGGTCCTACTCACTGGCCAGGCCCGGGAATCTAGAGAGTTCCACTCAGAGCACCTGAGGTCAGAGAATAAGAGAAAATGAAGAGGGAGAAGAGGAACAGCTTCTTTGGTTTAAGTAGCTTAAGAGAAGTTGTCTCGGAGGGGGTGACGTTTTAGCTGAGACTTGAATGACAAGGAAAAGTTGGCCAGGTAACAGTCTGGGGGAAATGTGTTCTGGAACAAGAGACAGTGAGTGCAAATGAGAAAGAAGACAGCTTCTTTAAGGAGGAAGGAGGCCCAGCTCAGGAGGGGTTGGGGGCTGGGTAATGGATGAGACGGAACCGACAGTCAGTGAGTGACTGCGTGAGCAGGTGCTGTCAGGATTGAAGTGACGGGGGTGGTCAGGGAAGCTTCTCTCATGCTTCTCCATCATGGAAGTGCAGTGACAGGGGAAGGGAGACCCGTGGGGGTGGTCAGTGAGATCCAGACTGGCTCGGTACCCCACATGGCAGAACCCCACCTGTTTATGTCAAGTGACAGCTTAGGGAGCCAGGTGCTCGCTAAGCCCACATCTGAACCTCTGTAGGTCACAACCACCCTACTATGGGTTCCCCTCATTTTACGGTGAGGAAGCTCACACTCACAAGAGCGTTGAAATCAGTGGCCAAAGACACCCCCTTATAAATGGTGGAGCCAGGTGTTGAGCCCCGACAGTCTGGCCCCCCACCATACTGCTGCAGTCATTGCAGAGTGAGGGTTTGCACTGGGTCAGGGCGCCAGGGGCCTGCTGTGCTGCATGACAGGCAGCCCAGGTCCAGGAGAAAGCCCTGCGTTTGTCCTGGGTACAGAGGAGCTTGCCCTCACCAGGCCCACTGGGTGGGAGCCTCTCCAGAGCCCTGAGTACCCCACTACAGCAGACATTTGTGGCTCCCGTGGGCCACACAACAAGCAAACCTCCTTCCTCTGCTTGAAGAATCCCCTGTTGCTTTAAGGCAAAACCTCCTTACCTCAATCAACAGTGAAAATGCCAACTTGTTTTTCCAGCCTCCCTTGCAGCTAAGGAATAGATATGTGGCCTAGTTTCCACCAATAAATGTGCCCACCTCACTCTTAGAACTGGAAGCCAGTGGCCCAAAGAAGAGATCAGAATTGCAACGTAGGACTGTTTCCAGCGATTACTTGGCAAGCTTTTGGCCATCGCTATTGGCCCATCATCAGTGCTGGCAGCAATATCTGTGCCCAATGGTGTGGCCTGGTCAGAGGGTTAGTTCTGTGACTTGGTTTGCGGCATTAATTTTGCTTTCACACCCTCCGAGGTTGGCTCTCCCACTCTCGTGGAAAGGTATGAGCTGGTCAGACAGACACGCCTTTTCTGCTTAAACTTGCTAGAATTGCTTTCTGTTGCTTGCCACTAACACCTGCAATTGGCATACTGTCATCAGGCCTCATTGGGTCAGCAGAGAATGGAGACAGTCATCATCATCTCATCACCCTGTGAGATGGGGAGCGAGCTTGGGCTGAACCACGCAGATCCAGGAACAGCCTGGAAACTTCCAGGGGCGGGACAGGGAACCATTTAATTTCTGGGGCCAGGAGTGGGACTTGGGAAGACACCCCTGAGTATCTGAGGCCACCCAGATTCACACCATCCCAACGATGATATTTCCTTGTGAACTGGATTCACAACGGAGAAAGGCAAGAACGTAACTCTCTTGAAAGCTGTTTCCTAGGATGGGGAAAGATAGGTCTAGGCTAGAGAGTTTGGAGTCTGGCTTTTCCACTCACTGGCACTCACTTCACCTCTCTGGGC
Organism: Scalopus aquaticus; assembly: GCA_004024925.1. NCBI lineage: Eukaryota > Metazoa > Chordata > Mammalia > Eulipotyphla > Talpidae > Scalopus > Scalopus aquaticus. The sequence goes on from PVIJ01001678.1 coordinate 43,749, forward strand.
TTCCCTGTCTCCAGATGTAAAATAGGGTACAGCAATTCCAGCTTTCATCTCTACTCAACATCGAGCTCCAGCTGGCATAAAAAGTAAAGATGTTGATGCTGAGGACACTGAACTTGAAGGTGTAGGTAGGTCAACTTGATTCATGGCTGTCTCCCTTCTCAGTGATTCCCTGGGCTCCGCCCTCCTCTGGCATCAGTTCCCCCCTTAGATTGGAAGTGGGATAGTTACTAAAGTTCCAGACGCCACATCTGGTGACAATAAGGTCAGAGAAGAGAAGGAATTACTCTTGCCAGATAGTCAAGAAAAACCTCCCTCTTATTGGTCCAAACTGGGTCACATGCCCATTCCCTAACCAATAGCAAGCACCAGGGGAATGTCACATATTGATTGGCTGAGGCCTGAATTCCTGAGCCAATCACTAGCTAGGGTTATGAGATGATGAAGATTGGCTTCAAGAGCAATTCTCAGACTTCGTCTCAGGTCCCCTGTACTCTTTCAAAACATCGAGAGGGTGGATTATATTTATTCATGTTTACCCATTTTAGAAAGTAAAACTGAAAAGCATGAAATATTTTCATGTGTAAAATGACAAAACCATTCTATATGTTCATATAAATAATATTTTATGACTCATCGCTGTACTGTTCAAAGCAAAAAAAAATTAGTGGAAAGAGTGGCATTAGTTTACATTTTGCAAATCTCTGTGAATTCTGGTGTGAACTAAGCAGAATTCTCGTACCTGCTTCTCACCCAGGCTGCTGTTCAGCTTGCAGCTTTCGGAGAAAATCCAGCCTCATGCAGATAGGTGGCTGGGAAAGGGGGGCCCTCACAGCCCCCAGGGAGGGTCCCAGAGCCCCAGCAGTCCTCAGACTACACATCAACAAGCTTTTGCATAAACTAACCAAAGCTGGCCCCCAAAACTGACCAGGGCAAGGTCCCTAGAACTGCAGGGCAGCTACATCTTGGGAGGGGGATGCAGGTATTGGGGAGACCCCCACAACATCCAGTCCATGGAGATAATAATCACCCCTCCTCACAGGGTTGTGGAAAGGGAACTAAATGAGATTATTTGCCTAAAGCGCTTAACACCAGGTTCCATAAATGGTGTCTGCTGGTAGGGGAGGATCGCAGGTGAGCACAGGTAGAAGCAATAATCCATTACCCGATGAACAGGCTTCTCGCTTCCTTTCCCCAGGGCCCCTTCTACCCACGCACACCCCACTAGGCCATTCCTGCTCCCTCTCTGAAAGCAAAGCTACATTACAACTGCACTGAGAGGGACGTGGGGCCTTGTTAACCAAAGGGGAGGATGAATCAAAGTCGTCAAATTCGAACACTTGAGTTTCCCAGCCCAGAATGAGAGTCGGAGCCAGAGCTGACACCAGCTGGGGATCAGAGTGAGCCTCAAATGTGCTGATGGAGCCTCCCAAGGGCAGAACGGGGCAGGGGAAGGGGCTTGCCCAGAAGGGGCCATGTGGATAGAGCGAGATTCAGTCCAGGGCCCAGAGGCCAAATCAAAGTAGCGGGTATCGCGTCGGGTCAGCAGGATGGAGTTGGACACAGGAGACTGAAACTGGAGGCGTCAGGAAGTCAGCAGGACAAGAGAGAGCAGAGGGGGCCCTGGGGGTTGGGGGGAGGAAGAAGAGATTTCAGGTGAAAGTCAGAACCTCGAGCTTCCAGGGAACAGCTGGGTATGTGTGCAGGTGAGCATGTGCAAGAGAATGCGCGCGCACGCACACGCGCGCGCGCGCACACACACACACACACACAGCTACAAGGTGGGGCAGAGAGCTCGGATCTGTAAGTCCCCAGGCAGAGGGGAAGACGTGGTGTAGTAGGCTGGGCACACAGCACACCTTCCAGAAAGATCCCAATGTCAGGACTGGCTGGTCCGGACTTGTGTCCCCAGATCCAGCCCAGTGTGGCTCAGAGTGGTCACTCTGTGCCTATCGCGTCGATGACTGACCCTGGATCGTGGTCCCTGGAAACATCGTTTTAGCATCCTGGTAGCACCCCCCAAGTTGCCCCTTGCTCCCAGGAGAGGTATAATAGCCTTCGACAGACGATATGTTTGGATTTGGGGCTCAGAACAGCTGGTCTCCCTGCAGACGGTGGAAGGAGCCCTGACCTGGAGATCAGGAGAGGCTGGTTCTATCCCCAGCTCTGCAGTAGGTCACGGTGTCATTCGATGCTGATCACTTTCCCACTTGAAGAATCCACTCTCCCACCTGTTTATAAAGGGGATCATCAGGCAGGGTCCCTGAGAACACATGCTGAGGGGTTCAGGGACCTTGGAATTTTCCATTGGATCAGGTTTTCTGATGGGACCAGGGAGGCAGGTTACCCAGAAGGCCAGTGCGCCGGAGCTTTAGACTGTGGCCCCACCTGGTGATACCTTTGCTTGAGGTCCAGGTAACCCTTCTGTGGGGCTCTTGATCCAGGTGTTGGCCAACCTCTGAAATGATGCAGATCAGAGCCTTTGGCGTGGGCTTTAGGGCCGATGCTGCCAGTAGCTGAGGTCTGTGGCCAGTTCCGGGCTTAATCTCCTTTTTTCAAATGTGGGATTGGGGCCGCAAGCGGGATGGGAATGGATGATCACGGACCCCCTGTGGTATGCCCGCCTCTGTTAGATGCTTTAACTTCATCTGGGACTTTCTATGCATGCAGGAGCTTTCAGCATCTTAAGGCGAGTGCAGGAAAACAGCAGGTTTTTAACCAAGATCCGTGAGCAGGATTTGAAATTCCCCCTCCCACGCATTCCCTCCACACCTCTCCCAGACCCCCACGCCTCTCTCCCAGCCTTGCATCTCCCCCTCCCCCACATCGCTCCTCTCCTTCTAGGCCCCTATAAGGTACCAGGGACTCCACGCCACCCCTGCTGCCCTCATTTCACTCTCCCTTTGTGACCCTGGATTTCCTCCCTGGCATTCAGAGTGGCAGGTTCCTACCGCCCTCTCCCCTCTGCCAACAAAAGCCAGCTCTTAATCCTGCCTTCCTGCCACCCCCTCCATCCTCCAGAGTAATGTCTTCCTCCCCGCATTCCTCCTCCCCGGCTCTGGCCTGTGGCTGCTTTCAAAGCCAGCCTGAGGGCCTTGTGCCAAGTTTACCAGAAAGGCCTGGGAGGGCAGGAAGGCAGAGCCCCTGGGGTCACCACAGCTGGCTCCCCTGGGCGGCTGCAGCTCTGAGCTGCCCACCCAGCAGGGGCGGAGGCCTGTGAAGACGTGACTGCCCCAAGCGGGGGGTCACCTCAGGCACCTCAGGATCAGTGTCCTCGTTCCCAAGTCACAAGTGCTTCTCCAGCGTCACCATCAGCCCCCCCCCAGCTATACTCGGGCCCCCCAGAAGATGTCCTGAATTTTTTTTAAATATATATTTTTATTGTTATTCATATCTTTTACATTTTGTATTCCCCTTGGGTCCCCCACCACCAGTTCACCCATGATCCATCTCCGTGGTCCCTTGTGTTCTTTTCTACTCCGTTTTGTGCCCTTATCCTCCCCCTCCCCCACCCCCAAGAAGATGTGGTCCATATACACAAGGGAATACTATTCAGCATTCAGAGAAGATAAACACATGCAGTTTGCAGCGACATGGATGGCATTAGAGGGGATCATACTCAGCGAAACAAGCCAGAAAGAAAGAGAAAAATATCGAATGGTTTCACTGATATCCTGTACTTTTAAGGTGCACGTGGGGAGGGGTGACTGGCTCTCGGTCGGCTCTCCCGCTTCGCATGCCTTGAAGCCGCCCAGTGCTTCTGTTTGACCGTCTGTGAAATGGGCAGAGGCGGCGCAGCCGGCCCAGTCTCACCAGGAGGCCGGCTGCTCCCCAGCTCTGCAGAGAGCTCAGGCTTGGCTCACGGGGAGGACGTGACAGGGGGCGCACTGTGGCCAGCACGGGGCCATCCGGCTTCTCCTGTCTGGAGGTGGGCAGTCACAGGGAGGAAAGGCCGCTGACTCGGTGGGTCCAGGGAAGAAGGTTTCCTCCCCAAGCACAATCACTGAGCAGCTATTCTGTGCCGGTCACTGTCCTGAGAGCCAGGAGCCAGACCGGACAGAGGGGGCCCAGTTCTCCAGGAGCTCCTACTGGGTGGGGGACCACCCATGAGCATTTACAAGTGATTTCAGGGATGCCTACACATCTCTGGCTGAGACCTGAGGGGAGAGGCCCCGGGCATGGGCAGGACCGGAGGGGGGGCAGAAGGAGTAGCACATGCCAAGGCCCTGGGGTGGGCAGCGGATTGGCTTGGTCACGGGGTAACAAGGAGACGGGTGGGAATAAGTGAAGGAAGCTGGAGGCGGGGAAGGGTGGTGCTTGGGGGCGGTGAGGAGGAGGGGGCGTGGTCAGGACTCAGCGTCTACCCGGAGAGGCCAGTAGTGCGTCAGAGAGGCTGCGCAGTGCATCACGAGGCCCCACTGGTGGCGGGGCCGGCTTTGCATGAGGCTGGAGAGAAAGGGGGCGAAGTGGAGGCTGCTGCCGGTGAGGGCGGGCGGCGCTTCACCCGGGGGAGGGGGCGGCAGTGGAGGCAGTTAGAAGCCGCTGGACGGTGGAAACATTCGGAGGGGAAGGCAACGGGACCTGTTTGTTGCGGGGGGACAGGAGAGAGGGGGCATCCCGTGCAGAAGCTCCCTGGCAGCCCGGTGTCCACGGTCACGGTTGAAGCGATGGCATCTCTGTGTTGTTCCACGACTCCTTGGGGCGGCCACAGCGCAGCTGTCTCCCTGGGCGAGCGTTGGGCGCCGATGTATGGGGGAGACCAGTGATACCCGAGCTTTTGGACCTGTGCGGAAACCCAGAATCTTTGGAGTGTCGTGGGTCTCCAGTGGTGACGGGGGGGGGGGGGGGGGGGGGCGTCGGCCAACCCAACTGATAGATGATTTACAAAGATCTACATGGCACCCACCCAGAGGCCGCCAGTTGGGGGCCCATCAGGTACTGGGGGGCTCAGGGGGGCCGCACCTGAGAGTCCTTCGGCGGGAGAGGTGTGAGCTCTTCAAACCTCTGCCTGTGCAAGAGGCACCCACAGGACTTGGCACATGAGTTCTTACAGGGTAGAAAACCCCAAGTTTTGAGAACTGCAATTTTTTTTTTAATATCCCATGTTATTTCCAAAGGGCACTTAATACGCTGCCAGAGGCAGAAAAATACAGGTCCTCATTCCAGCTTTACATTCTGGAAAGTGCCTTCCCTTGTTCCAGGTGAATGTTACGAAAGTTCTTGTACAAAACTCAGAAAGAGGAGTTGAAGCCACAGGGGGCACCCACGGGAAGGGGCGCCTGCGCATTCTTAGGGCGGGGTGTCCCATAGGGGGGTGATGATGATGATGATGGTGGTGGTGGTGATGACAATTTAGGTTTAGAAAAATTGAGGGTATGTGCTATAAATGGTCCTTTGCTGGCTCCCCCTCCTCCCGCCCTCATTCTCTTACTGCAGGATCCGGCTACCCACTTAGGATGCCAGGTATAGGGAGTGCAAGAAAAAAGAAAACGCTGAGGCATCTGCGCGCTCACACACTCACACAGGGGCCGAGCTGCACTCGGCAGGGGGCGAGGTTATGCGGCGGCAGGTTTTGTTCTGTGGCCTGGGGCCAGCAGAGCATCAACCACTAGTGTCCACTCCTGTCCTTCCGCCCTCCAGCTGCACATGCTAGGGACGTGCACCCCTTCTCTCCACCCTGGGGTGCCCCCCTTTGGCTGTATGGAGCAGGCTTGGCCATAGGGTACACTCAGGGGGGCCAGGGGTCAAACTCCTGCTCCCCACCACATCTGCCACATGGGCAGAGGGGATTTTCATCAAATGGGGGGCTGAGATCTCCATCCCTAAAAACAGGGCTGTGGGAGGTGACAGGTGAACCTATTCGCTGAGCGGAAGGACCCGTGCACCCCAGTCTGCACCGCCCCGGGCACAGGTTTGGCAAAAAGTTGCTTTGCTTGAAAATCCATTTTAAACATGACCCTCGAAACAACATTTAATTTAAAACATCGCAATCCCAATAGGTACCGTCTATTGGAAGTTACTGTAGCAGATTAACCCCCGGCGGAGGCAGCGCTCTTGTTCCACTTAACAGAGAGCGGACCCAGGTCCCAGCACCGTGCGCCTCTGCTAAGGCTCACACAGCTGGGGCAGGCTTCTGTTTCACTTCTCCCTTCCCCAGCCCCCCGTGCCTGGCACCCAGTAGGCACCCACTGAGTGTGCGTGCTCCTGGGGGGTTGGCTGGTCAACTGGCTAGTTCACTGGGTGGTTAACTAATTGGACTGGTGAAGCAGCTTAACAGCATCGTCAAGAGCCCCGTTTTGAGTCAGCTGACTCGGGCTGCCAGCTCAGGGCAGTGGCTTCTGAGCTGCGTGGCTTTGTAGGGACCACCTACCCCCATGTGCCTCAGTTTCCTCATTCACAAGACAAACAGAGGAACTGCCCAGTCTCACAGGGCTTGGGTGGTGGACTGAGGAGTTAAACTCACATGCAAGCCTGCCTCCTGATGGGCTCCGTTGGCACTCTGATGCCAAGCCCCCAGTGTGAGTGCAGGTTTGCTACCCAGCTCCAAACGAGGGCACCTGCAGGGCCATGTGGAAGTAGCTTGCGGAGTGGCATGGGGGTGTCTGCCTCCCCCCCGCAGCAGCATAGCCCCGCCTGCGTGCTGTAGATCACATTCCCTACTCAGTCACTCTGCTCTCCCCAGATGTAAGTGGAGTTGATTTCCAACCATCCCAGCTAAGTGCACCTTCCCGCAGGTGCCCCTGGCCCCAGAGCCTGCTGTTCTTGGGGAGGCAGCAGCTGCATGCTGAGCAGCAAATGTCCTGCTGGCTTGTCACTGCCACCCACAAAATGGGGCCAAGTTTCAAAAGCCTGCAGTGGAGACAGAGAAGTGCCCTAGGTCCCGATCCAGAACACCCTCCACGGGGCTGCTTAACCAAACATTGACAATACAGAAGAAGCAAATACTTCCCATGCATGACTGGTAAGAGACTAAGAGCATAATACACCATGTCAATTCTTCTTGCCATTAACTACCCAGTGGGACTTGAATGTGAGCAATGGACAAGGTCACAACTGAGGGGGTTGCCCTTGAAGTACATGGGTTATTTTTTCTTTTTCATTCTCTCTTTCTTGAGCCCAGTGACCTTCCTGATCACTTTGCTGAAGTGGATGTTAAAACTCATTTTCGCCCCTTGACTTGGTTTCTATGATAGGGCAGGAGCTCGCCACCCAGGAGCATGCCGGGTAATAAGGCAGAGTTAGCCTCAGAGGCCAGTTGTGAATAAAAACAGACATGTAGACCAGTGGAACAGAATTGAGAGCCCAGAAATAAATCACACATATACGGTCAACTAATGCTTGACAGAGAAGCTAAGAACAGTCTGTTGAAGGACAAGCTCTTCAATAAATGCTGCTGGAGAAACTGGATACTCACATGCAAAAGAATGAAATCGGAACCCTTTCTTACACCACTCACAAAAATGAATCCAAAGTGGGTTAAGGACTTCATCCATTAAGGACACTGATCTTGCCAATGCCTTTTTGGGTTATGAGACCAGAAGCACAGGCAACAAAAGCAAAAACCAACAAGTGGGACTATGTCAAACTAAATAGTTTATGTCCAGTGAAGGACACGACAAAATGAAAAGGCAGCCTGTTGAATGGGAGGGAATATTTGCAAGCAGTAAGAAGTTGATAGAATATATAAAGCACTCCTACAACTCAGTAGCAAGCAAACCATCTGGTTAAAGTGGGCACAATAACCCATGTACTTCAAGGGCAACCCCCTCAGTTGTGACCTTGTCTACTGCTCACTTTCGAGTCTCACTGGATAGTTAATGGCAAGAAGAATTTACTGGATACAAAGACATTTTCCACTGAAAACACAAAAATGACCAACAAGTTACATGAAAAGGTGTCGCTATCACTAATCAAAATCATAATGAGACAGGACCTCACACCTCACACCTGTTAGAAGGGCTGTCAAAGAAATAAGACAAGAAATGACAAATGGTGAGGATGTGGAGAAAAGGGACCCTCGTGCCCTGTGGAGGGGTTGTAAACTGGGTACAGCCACGGTGGCAAACCAGATGGAGGTTCCTCAGAAAACTGAAATTAGAACTACAACATGATCCAGTCATTCATTCCCCTTATGGGAACAGATGAGAAGGAAACAAAAGCCCTGGCTGTGAAACATGTCTGCAGCAGCATCATTTCCAACAGTCAAGATACTGAGCCCCCTAGGTGTCCTTCGGTAGATAGATGGGTAAAGAAAATGGGATAGATGTACAATGAGATATAGCTAGCTGTACCAAAAAAAAAAAAAAAAAAAAGACGCTCCCACCAATGAGCTTGGAGGACATTGTGCCAAGTGAAATAAGCCAGACAGAGAAAGACAAATGCCATATGGTATTACTATATTCAGAATCTTTTTTTAAAGATTTATTTATTTATACACGTAAGAGCTGGGGGGAAGGCCAGATGTGAGAGGGGGGGCAGTGAGAGGATTCACCAGACAGAGTGGGGAGCAGAACAGGTGGGTCTACTGAAATACTCTGCGGAGGGGAGCAGTGGGGAGACAGGAGAGGTCTGCTGCGCCATGTGGGAAGCTCCCTGGCTGGAGATCGAACTCATGCTGTAGTGGCTGCTATAGCTTCATAGTGCTGAAACTTAACCCCTTGTGCCACCAGGGAGGCCCTATATTTAGAATCTTTTAAAAAGAAAAAGTATAATTCATAGCAGCACTGATGCTTACTCAGGGACTAAGGGGTGTGGGAAATGAGATGCTGGCAAAGGGTATAAACTTCCAGTCATAAAACAAGCTCTGGGCTCAATCCTACAGCGTGGTGACTATAGTGAACCACAGTGGGTCTACACCTGAAAGCTGACGGTGAATGAGACTAGACCTTGAACATCTCACCTGCAGAAACAGAGTGGCAATTATGTGAGGTGAAGGAGGGGTTCACTGCCCTTATTGTGGTAAACATTTAACAATATATATTTGTATCAAATTATCACATCCTGTACCTTGAATTTACACCAAGTTCTGTCAGTGATCTCTTGATAGCTGGGGATGGGGAGTAGGGACAGGAGAAGCAAGTCCTGGCATGTGGCAAATGACCCGGCCCCAGAGCCTGGGGCTGAACTGGAGTCCCAGGTTCACTGCCTAGTTCGGACATTTTCCTTTCTGCCTCACAAATACAAAGTGTTAAGAGGACATGGTTGCATTTTTGTCGATATCACAATTTGTGAAAATGATGTTATTAAAAAGCGCAAGTCATCAGTTGAAACACGCAAGTCAATCTTAAAATTAAAAATCATTGTTTTCACTCTCACTAGTGAGTTTGTTACAGGGCAACCCCCAAGGGAAATGGGATGACCTGGTGTGAATCCCACACCATGCTTAAAAAAACTCAACACAAGACCCAAGGGCAGGCACACATAGAAAGATTAATAAAAGGTTGGGGTGTGAGTGTGAGTGTGTGTGTGTGCGCACACGCACGCGCATGAAATGAAAAGAGTGAGAGCAGAGAGAGAGATTGGTCAGTATGTCCTATGAGTAATTCTGTCTGAGCTGGAACCCCAGGTCCATGCTGAAAGCAGGCAAAACCAAGCCCCCTCCAGCCCACATGTCCTCCCTTTCTATCAAGTATGGCTGCTTAACTCCACCCTTAGTTCCCAGCAACCCCCCTTCAAGAAGTCAAGAGTCATGGCAGGTTCATTGCATCATGGGAGTTGTAGTCCTCAGCACCTGGGATCTCTTTGACATGGAGATGGGGGTGGAGTAAAACATTAGTGGGTAGACTTTATCTAGGACATACTGTTCCCCCAACCACTGTGCCCCCAACAAGTTCATTTATTTTTTGAGGATAAGCTGGAGACCCTGGATGTGTCATCACTGAAGGCAGGTGGCAATGAAATCACCCCAGGCAGCCCTCAGTTATGGAGGCCTGTCCCTGGTCTGCAGTCCTGGGGTGGGAGGGTGTCTCTGAAGCAGAGATGTGGGGAAGTTGAGTATTCACTTTGGTGATTCCCCTGCTGATGGGTCCACACCCTCCCCTCCCCCACACTCCAGGGTCCATGAAAGAAGATGGCCCCCAGGAAGCGCCCCGAGCTTATGACTCAGCTTGGTACTCAGCACGTGGCACCAGCAGCATAAGCATCTCCAGGGAGCTTGTCCTTAGAGGAGCAGAACCTCAGACCCCACCCAGAATCTGCATTTTTAACAAGATCCCAGGAGACCCCATATGCAAGGTCAAGGCTGAACAGCTCTGTGGGGTGATGCCCTAGTGCCCTAAAAGTGCCACCTGAGTCGAGAAAATGCTCTGGATACAAAGACAAGGTGGGATTGCTTTGCCCGGGCATGTCCTGAGCTGCTTGGGGAGGAAGTATCCTCAGAGCTGAGTTAGAAGGGATGAAAGGGGATAAAAGGAAGGGGTTTAATGGAGGTGGAAAGGAGAACATTCCAGGCCGTGGAGATGGAACAAGCTAAGTCATGGAGAAGTTAAAGAATCTGGGGGTGGGGGGAGGCAGGGATGGTGGCTCATGTAGGGCAAGTCCCTGCTCCCAGATTCACTCACCAACTGCAAGTGGAACATGTATTTTCAACAACTTGTCTGGGCGGATTCTCCCCTGAGTAGAGGGCACCCTTCCTGTCTCCCCACCACTGCCCGAACTGGGCTGCCCCCTATAGAACATCCCCACGACCCTGTTTTCATTTGGCTGTGAGCTAGACTTTGCCACATTGACCTGGGCTGCAGCTCAAAGTGATGTCACGAGTTTGCTGGGAAACTTACCCACTTCCTCCTCCGCCCCAATTATTCTTAAGGACAACCTGCTGAGAAAGTTCTAGAGAGGCAGAATGGCAAAACAGCTATCTGATGGGGCCAGAGTACCTTCATTACTTCTTGGCAGTACCCACCTCCCAAAGTTTCTTCTTTTCCAAGGTGGAGATAACAGTAATGAGGATTACATGCATCTGGATTTCAGTGCCCCAGGCACAGGATAAGCTGCATGTGATGGTTGTTGTTACTTTTATTATCCCCACTGACCAGATGAGAAAACTGAGGTTGAGCATTTAAGTTCCTTGCCAATGGCACACAGTTAACCAAATTCCACTGACTGTACCAGGATCCCCCCGGCTCTGCCATCTCTCCCCCCCTTGGTTTGGCTGGAAGATCCCTAACATTCTGCCCACAATCTCCTCCTCCAATATATCCCCTGCTTCTGGGTCTGTTATTGCTGCCACACCTTTGCCTGAGTTGTTTCCCCTGCACGGGAGGCTGACCTCCTCCTCTCTGCCTATCCTAAGTGCACCTTTCAAAGCTGGAGCCAAATTATCCCCCAACCCTGAAGTCTGCAGATGGCCTTGGCTGGAGAGGTACCCCAACCTTACCTGGCCCCCTCTAGAGGGTGCTCTGCTCATCATCGCTTTCTCCCACCTTGCCTAAAGTGATGCTCAGTATGCATGTGGTGCCTAATAAATGCGTGGTGAGGGAATGCCTGGCCCTGGTGTTAACTGGGCCAGTTAGTCCCTGGCTTCCAAATCAGCCCTGGGATTTCTGTGGCCTGCGGATCCCCTGTCGGCTACTCCGCCCCTTCTAACATTTTATTGACCTCGAATCACGAGTGGTTCTCACGATACCTGCACGTCTCGTAGAACCTCAAGTCAGGGATCCGGGTCCTTGGCAATTACAGAAAAGACTAAGTCATCAGGGCTGCTAGGTCTGCTGGCCAGGGAGTCTTTGTGCCTCTTGCCCCAATTTCTGGATCCTGCTCCAGGTCTGGGGCTCTTGGTGTCTCTTGACTCAACCCAGGGCTTCTCAGCCTCAGGACTGCTGACATTTGGGGCCAGATCCCCCATTGTTATGGGGACTGCCCTGTGCACTAAAGGGTGTTGGGCAGCGCCCCGGGCTCTCCCCTCTAAATGCCTGTGGAAACCCCTCTGCCGATTTGTGACAAGCAAAAATGTCTCAGATGTGACCAAATGTCCCAGGGGTCAAAACTGCCCGCAGGTTGAGAACCATTGATAGCCATTGAGACCGGGGTGACCTCAGTTTTGGGAGTCTGCAGGGGAGGGCTCAGAAGCCCAAACCTAGGTGCAGGAGGGGCCACGGACCAGGCTGGGCTCGTCAATGAGAGGGTCCTGCCGTTCGTGGCTGGGTGGGAAGCTCATTTTTGCCAGATCTTGAGACTTTCAGAGAGAAGCCAGAAATCCTGGTTTTATGTGAAATCCCCTGGCTTTTAAATGTTGGCAACTCATATGAATTTTTTGAAAAACTCTGGGAAAAACAAAACCTGTGTGTGAGCCAAGTGTGGGCTGTCAGACACGAGTTTTGCAGCCTTTCCCGTAGACTAAGCTTCCATCCCAGAAGCTACACCGCCCTGAGCCATGGGTCCCCACTCTCTCTTAAGCACCCTGCACACGCCTGCATTTCACCTCCGAACCACATAAACGCCCATGAGGTCCGACTCTAACCCCTCTGAGACCCAATTCCAAGAAGTGGAAGGGTTCTCAATCCCCCAGGGAGAGAGGCTGTAGGAAAGACCCCAGGAATAGGGTAAAGAAGCTGAGCTCAGCCTGGTGTTGATTTGCTGTGTGACCTCAGGCAATCACTCTCCCTCTCTGGGCTTTTGTTTCATCCTCCATGGGATATCTGCAGGATGAAGAAACAGAAAGGAAGTTGGATGCATGCTCTCTGTTCCTGGGACTTGAAAGAGTGGCTGGCTTGCCCTGTACCCGGTGGGCATTCCTGTCCCCCAGAGTGATCTGGGCAGAGACCAGCTGATTCTACCTCTCAGTTCAGGCATACTGCATCCAGAGCAGGAAGGGCTGGGTCAGCCCTGGTGGACTCTTCCCCTTGCCATGAGGTCATGACGTCTGGACCCCACTCTGGATGGTGCCCACCATTGCCCCTGCTGGTGCTGATGCAGAGCTGGGCGAGAGGCTGTTCCCTGGAGGTGCTTGTGGCCACAGGGCTGCTCAGTGGGCCAGCCTGCACCTGGCCTACCTGCAGCCCCTCACTTTCCCAGCAGACTCTGACTTCGAGGGGCCTTGATTAGGCCAATGGGAGTGAAGAGGGCCTGGGAGATCCTTTTATCCAACCTCCTAATGTTATGGAGGGGAAACTGAGGGAGGGAAAAGGGTCTACCCAAGGTCGTCAAGCCAAGAGAAAAAATCCCCGACTCGTGGACCAGTGCACCCCTGCTCACCACATTGAGCTCTCCTGGGCGTGACTACTGGGGAGATGTAGGAGCCAGAGAGGTGGAGGGATGGGTGGGCCCACATCAGGCAGCGACTCTGCTTCTCACTAGCTGTGGCCTGGACTCCTGGCTGAAACCCCATGATTGGAGTCCAGGCAGTCACTTACACAGGTGCCCAAGCAGGCATGGGGGACACCCTGCTCCCATGTGGGATGGAATGGGGGTCCCCTATTACCAGACTTCCTGATTTTCCCAAAATAAGGCTAAATATATGATTTTTATTTTTGCTGTAAATGATCCTAACTTTAAAAATGTTGGCAACCGGTTTTTAAATATTTTTAAATAGAATACTAGGAAAAGAAAACACATTAACAGCCATTTTTGGCTCTAGAGCCACCAAATTGTCACCTCATTTCCTTTCTCGAGCCCTCAGTTTACCCTGCTATAAAATGGGTATAATAACAGTACCCCCTCCACCAGGCAGTGGCGGGGGGGGGTCAGTGACAGGATGCCTCTAGGGGCCTGTCTTCCCACAGGTCTCAGTGAATGGTAGGTATTGTTATTAATAACCACCACTGGGGCAGTTTTCTTAGCGAAATGGAAAGAGCACATTACATTTAGTAACTGGGAAACCCAGAGCTAAAGCCCCGATCTTTCCATAGACCCACAGGTTCCCATGTGTGCTGGCTGCGAGCCTGCGCTGAGCAGACATCAACTTTGGACCCCAACCCTGCCTTGAATTTAGCAGGAGGAGGGATTAGGCCCACCCAGCAGTTGGTGGAATTTCACCCCAGGAATGCCTGAGTAGCCTTCCACTGCCTTCCTCCCCCCACCACCCTCTCCCCGCCACCCCCATCTGGGAGGAACATTCCCCTTTCAAAGGTCAGGTCTTTCAAAAATAAAAAGAACGCAGCTTCTTTTACATTTAGCAAAACACATTTTTGCTTGTTTGTTTTAATGAGAAACTTCGAGGGGGAGATGCCAGTGCTTCCTACGTTTCTGCCTTCTGAAATCAGTTCCAAAGATATTTAAAGGACAATTCTGGGAAAAGAAGAACTTAGAGCAAATCTAATTAGTCCCCTTGGGACTCAGGACCGTTGCAGATTTCTGCCCTGAGAACCCAGAGTCCAGGGCCTAAGGTTAATTCTTGATGGCCCAGGGCAGACGCTCTGCCTTCCTCCTGGGCCAGGCCCACGCTGGGGCAGCTGGGGCACAGTCAGGCCTGTTTCCAGCTTTGCTGGGGGCCTGTGCAGCCACTGACCCCCCTGGTCTGCTTGTGGGGTGGTGATGGGGGGCGTGCCCACTCTGCCTTAAGAGATGGAGGAGCCAATACGCTCTGGCTGTGGGGCCCGAGTTCTGGTGGGCGGGCAGGCAGGTAAAGCCCGTAATTATGGGAAAGCAGCAGCCTCAGGCATGTGCAAACAGGCTCCTGGGGCCCAGGCAGGTGGCCTCCTGACAAAGGGGGGCCCTGTAGTTTGGACTCTGGGTGCAGGAAGCCATGGGCGGGGGAGGGGTGGTTATGTAACTATGACGCCACAGCCACAGAGAAAGTGACCTTGCTATGCTCCACTGCCTCACTCCTCCCCACTCAGAGGGCAGCGGGGCCCAGCAGCCCTGCCTGTAGGTGCGCGTGGCCTGGACTTTGTCAGCATCAGGGTCCCCCGCTGGGGCGGTTAAAGCCCAAACTGTTAGCCTGCACCCCACTGAGGTCAGGGGTGGGGCTGAGAATTTGCATTTCTCATAAAAGCTCAGGGATGATGCTGGCATAGCTGGTGCAAGGGCCACACTTGATGATCCATGGCCCAAGGACATAGCTTTGCTGTGTGCCACTGGGCAAGTGTCTGAACCTCTCTGGACCTCTGTTGGTTATTTTTTTCAGAAGTTGAAATCAACTTTGTCTTTGAATAACTAAACACCATCCCATGGTTGAGATGTCTAATTACTATCTGCGAGTAGCTCAGCGATGTGCATACAAAAGACTCAGACTTCTGGACAGGGTTCTTAGCATTGCTTCTACTTGCTTGTAGCCACTGTGAGAGCAGTCTCTCTAGGAGAGATGGGCACTTTAAGCCTTAAAGGGACAGGCCAGGCCAGCATCTTGGCCCCAGGGCTCACTTGGCAAGAATCTCAAGTGGTTCACCAGCCGGATCTTTGGGAGCATGTTGTTCCCTTGGGGAAGCAGGTGGCAAGCTCTCAACACCGTCCCAGTGATAAGGTCCTCACGGCACAGAGAGTTATAATCAAGGTCACATATCCTATAATCAGTCACATATCTGCCACCAGTTCTCCTTTCTCATCCAACACCCAGTGGACAGTGAGCTTCTCGCTCACTGGGACTCCTGTTGTGTGTCCCCACAGTATTGGGGACACAGGCCCGAGTGAAATCAACTAGCAAATAAGCAAATGGTTCCTTAGCTGAACAGGTCTCGAAGTCCAGCATCTGTCTGTCTGTCTGTCAGACTCTGCAGTTGCACGGGCTCTCCCACCTTTGCTCCTTACGGCGGTGGGCAAGGATTCTTATTCCATTTCACAGGCACGGGAGCTGAGCCCCAGGAAGGTGACTTGCCAACTTTACTAGTAAGCAAAGGGCAGCTGTGGAAGCGGGAGAGCAGAGCTCGTGCCGCAGGCCCTCTCGGGGGCTTGCCAAGGCTGGTCAGTGTCTTTTTCACGTCCCTGGTGAGCGTCCGCAGGAGGAGCAGCAGAGATGAAGGTGGGAGGGAAAGAGCTGGAAGTCCTGGTGCTCCCCGGTTCGGGGATGGAGGAGGGGGCACAGCAGGCAGAGCAGAGCTGAGACATGCTGGGAATACAGTTTCTCTTGGGCAGAATTTCCAGCATTTCCTGGCGGCCCAACTCAGGCCCTCTTGGACTCGTGCTGGCCCTCCGCAGGTGCCCGTAGCGGGCTGGATGGCTCTAGGGTATCTCCCCAGAGTCCAGCACAGCCTGGCATGTGGCGAGTGCACAGTCGCTATGTGTTGAGTCGATGAATGAATAAATGAAGACAGCTTTGGTGGAAGGACTGGGCCTAAACTTAGCAACTGTGTATGTAATCTCAGCTAAATCTTTTCCCCTCGGTAAGCCTCGGTTTCTTCAACTGTGAAATCAGGGTGGTGATGATGATGATGATTATAAACAATAATGGTATAGTAGGTAAGAGAATAGAATCGGGAGCCAGAACTGCCTGCCTCTTCATCTGGATCCACTGCAAATCATTATGCAAAACTGACCCTGACACTGTGTGACTTGGGCCACCTGCTTAACCTCTCTGTACCTTGGTCTCCTTGTCGATAAAATAAGGGTAGTGATAACACTTAGTATTGTGGGGTTAAACGTGAGCTAATATGTGCAAAGTCTGGTATTAATAACCTTTGACATGGTGATTCCATCCCTGAGTTGGTAAATTAAATTAAATAAGAAGTACTGGCACAGAGGCAGACGTGCTTAGTAAACAGTAACTGCCGTTCTCATCACGGGCACTCACTGATCCAGGACCCTCTGTGTCTCTTGCATCACACAGAGGAAAGAAGCAGAGATACAGTGTCTGAAAATTGCCCTGGTGGGCGGGCAGGAGGTCTGGTTCCCAGAAGCCACCAACCCAGGGTTGAATGGCCCCAAGTTGTGAGATGGGAAGTACCACTAGTGGCCACCAGGGGCAGCAGAAGCCTCCTCCTGTCCAGTGCTTTGCTCAATCCCATCTTCAGGAAATAACAAAGGGGCTTGACTTCTCCACTCCTGCCCACAGGCAGGCATTCCGTCACCCTGAAGTGGGACACAATTCCCTAGAGGATGCCCCCTCACTACTGAGGGCTAGCCTCCCAACCAAACCTGCATTCCCCACCCTTTGGAAAAGACCCTTTGTCTCTCTGAACCTCAGTTTTCTCATCTGGAACATGGGGATAGGGTGGTTCAGAGCGTTGAAAGAGCTAGAAAGGACAGTATCTGGGACTCAGTCAATGACACCAGTTGCCATGGTAGCACCATGGTTATCAGCCGGGACTCTGTAGCCCGTTTACTATGTTAACGTGAGGCCTGCCCATGTCATTCATTGGCTGTATGTCTTTGGGTGAATAACTTGACTTCTCTGTGTCTGTTTCCTCATGTGCAAAGTGGGGGTGATCCTAGGTACTCTTAGACTTCTTGACTGGATTAAATAGAGATGTGGAGTTTTTAGAACAGTACCTACTATGTAAATGTTTGCCAGTATTATTATTATACACCCTGTATTTTTGACATCACTGTTTTATTCTAAGCTGCAACATTTTAACTTCTTGCCAAAACCTCCTTGCTTGACCTGAAGGATAAGGAAGGACTTGATCCTTTTGTTGCAGCTGAGAATCGAACATGGGACCCCAGACAATTGGCAGGGAGGGGCTCAGAGGCCAGCTGCACTGTGAAAATGCTTTAATGCTCTGCTCTGCTGAGGACTCTGCTAAGCTTCTGCCTCCAGGGCAGGTCCTTTGGAAGACCCCAGCAGGGACCAGGATCATTTGGGGCCCCAGGAAGATCCTCAAAGTGTAGGTGTAAGCGTGTGACAGGCCCATAAAAGTCTCCAGCTAGGAAGACCTCACCAGGACAGATGGCAGGATGGATCTGGGGTAAAATCCTCTGTCCCCCAAGGGCAAAGGCCTAAGTAGGTTTGGAAGAAAATCCCAGTCTAATCTCCCTACTGCACCTGTGTCCCGGGTCCTACTGGGATGGCCGAGGGGAGAGCAGCACTACCCCACCCCTGGCCAGTCACTCTGGAGCCCCCAAGAATGGATGGAAGACCTCAGTCTCCATGGAGATAACAGCTGGGGCTGGTCCGGGCCTGCCACTCAGCCTCCTCTAGCAGTGTCCCTCCAGTGCATTTTTGAGAGCTGACCTGCACCAGGTGCCATTCAAGGCTGCACAGAGGCCTCTTGTCTCCGAAACCCCCATCAGGCGGTGGCCGTGCTCATGTCCATTTTGCAGACAAGGAACCTGATTAGGCCAAAACTACCCTAACCACACACTTGTGAAGGGCAGAGGCAGCACTTATGTCTCTCTTTTTTTTTTTTTTAAAGATTTATTTTTTATTTATACATACAAGTTGGGGTACAGGCCAGAGGCGTGGGGTGGCGAGAGGGTTCACCAGAGACAGAGTGGGGAGCAGGACAGGCAGATCAGAAATACACTGCTGAGGGGAGCAGCGGGCGAGGCAGGAGAGGTCTGCTGCACCATATGGGATTCTCCCCGGCCAGGCGTCGAACTCGCATCGCTGCTGCCAACAGCTCCACAACGCAGCGCTTAACCGCTGCGCCACCGGGGAGGCCCCACTTATGTCTCTCTGTGTCCTCAGCCTTCTGGGTGGGCAGGCTTCTGGGGCACCGCTTCCGGCTGTTCACATCTTCCTGGTTCCCCCAGAATGGATAGACCCCCAGTGACTTGTTCTAATAAATAGAATGGGGAAAAGACAAAGGATGCCATTTTGGAGATTAGGTTACCAGGAGATGGTGGTGTCTTCCTGTGCACATGTTCTCTTGTTCTTTCCCAGAGTCCTCTGGGGGAAGCAAGCTGCCATGTGTGTGCAGACCTGTAGCTCTATGGCAAGACCTGAGGGCAGCCTTGGGTGAACAGCCGACAGGGAACTGAGGCTCTGAGCTCAGCACCCCACCCCACGAGGAGCTGTCAGGCTAGGAGTCAGCTCAGTGACCTCAGGAGTCGAGCCTGCCCAGACTGAGCCTTGTGTCGGCTGAGGCACATGAGGGGGGCTGAGCAGAGATACCCCACCTGAGTTGCGCCTGAATTTCTGACCCACAGAAACTGAGAGAAAATAAGAGATGGTTGTTTCAAGCTCTTAGTTCCAGGGTGATTTGTTACGCAGCAATAAATAACTGACACTGCTCTCACTACCAGCAACACACACAAACACAGCCACTGTAGGAGAAAGGAGACTAACTCAAACCCTCCACATCTCTGCTAAGCCAGCCCCTTCTTTACTCTTGCTGGTGAGGGTGCCCAGATGCACAGGCAGTAGCCCCCTCTGGCACCCCCACCCCAATGATCACACACGAGCTGGGGGACCTGGATCGCTGCAAACGTCTCAGATTCTCAGGAGCAGTTGGCCTCAGTTTGCAAGGGTGTTACGGACAAAACTGTGCCTTTTCCTGGGAACCAGGGGTGCTGGCTTATCTCTGCTCCAGGTATTTGGAATTCCAGGAACTGGGGGGTGAGCTCAACGAAACCTCTGCTACAAACATTAAAGACGATGAAGAAAAAAATACCTGAAAAATTCCTGAGGACTCAGCTATCCAACTTCAGGCAGATGTCAAAGTGGGGGCCTTCTAACATGAGGTTTCTGGGTTTTGTTCCTTCAACCAAATATATCTAGGTAGTTCTCTGATCTAAAGAAGCTCTCCTGAGAACGAGGGGACACTGTGAATGACCCCTCAGCTCCTCTCTTTGGTCGCGACCTGTTGACCTAGGGTCAGGGTCACGGGGACACCGTTTGGCCTCAGAGTTCAGAACCAGAGCAGCGCACACACTCTCTGACCTGACTGCCCCTCCCCTCCCCCTATTCTGCTTTGCCTCTGTCTATAATGAGCTGGCTGGAGGTCTGGATGGGGACTGTTCTGACTGCTGCTCCCCACCCCCAAATCCTGCTGCCCCGCAGAGGCCCAACTCCGGCATGCCCTGGAGAAGGCCGGAGTGAGCCAGGTCCCAGGCCCAGCTGTCTCCAGCCTCAATTCCCAGCTTCCCCCAGGGAGTCTGGGAAGATCTTCTGGGAGTAGGACCAACCACATAATTTGCAGATCCTGATACAAAATGAACATGCGAGTCCCCTAGTTCAAAAACAATTAAGACTTTCAAGTATACGACAGCGGAGCACTAGCTGGCGCGGGCAGATAGGCAGGGTGCACACCCTGGCCTGGAGTCCCCCAAACCCACCTGGCGTTATCCTGGGTGAAGTTACCTCGCGGCCCGGTTGTCACTTCGGCTCCTGCATCGCCGGTTGCAGAACTTAGCAGAAACCTTTCCTGGACCCAAGGTTCTTCATAATCAGAAACGTATCTCCAGGAAGAAATACCTCCCACCCAAGGCACATGGTTTTTTGGAAGACTGCAGGCTGCCGTTGCTACCAGAGGCTCACCTGCTGGCAGAGTCATAAGCAGGGAGCTGGGGGAGGGTTCTGGAAAGGGGAGAGCTGGACTGTCTGAGAACCCCCAGAAATCTGTGAAGGTGGGCCCAACTGCTTTGGGAATCCTGGTCCCAAGTGTGGGAAATGCGCGCGCGCGCGCGCGCGCGCACACACACACACACACACACACACACACACACACACACACACAGAGAGAGAGAGAGAGTCACTTAGGCCAAACTTAGCTGAGTGAGAGAGCAGTGGAAATTCCCCCAAGGCTGTGGGCTTGAGAAATGATTTGGACTATTGAAATACCCATAGAAAGCACATTCAGACTTCTGAAGAGCTGAAGAGGAACCAATGAAATGAGCACTGGTGCCAGTGGACTAGACAGAAACTTCTAGATAGTCTTAACGTGTTTGTTTTGTAGTCCAATTTTCTCCTCCTCCTCTTTCCTCTTCCCTCCCCTCTTTCTTTCCTTCTTCTCCTTCTTCTGTTTTAAGGAGTTGTCAGCATTTCAAGCTTAGATTTCACATAAAAATCCATATTCCTAGTAGCTCTAAAAAAAAAAATTAGAAGCTCCGGTTACATTAGAGCCACATTCCCGCATGACGATGTTCTGCCCCACCTACCACGCAAAGCAGCCTCTCTTCTGCCACTGTCCCCACTGCTCCCTAAAGTCTCCCTGGCACTGGATCCAAGTAGTAAGTGCTACCTGTTCGTGCCTGCGCTGCTGTCATGGATTGAGGAGGAAAGTGAGTGTCTTTTTTAAAAATGGGAAATAGGTTGACCAAGAGTTCCATGTACCTCAAGAAAAATATGGGAGAAAGTATGTTTCTTTGTGGAAGCAGATTCTTCCTGTGCGCTTAACAGGCAAAGACTGAGTAAGTCAAAGGATGCAACGTAAACTGATCACGGCAGTTCACACACAGCCCAGCCCACTCATCTTAGCCTTGGTTGCGTCCTTGGAGATCTCTGAAATGTGATTCCTGGACCAGATATCTCCAGGATCTGGGATCCAGCAAGGTCATTCGCAGCTTCTGTTCCCAGGCCAGCTCACAGCAGTCTTTCTTTTGTTCTGTTCTGCTTGTCATCCCAGCAAAGGCAGAAAAATCCAGGAATTCCTGGTGTGAATGCCACCAGTTTCCATGCCCCTGAGTGACACAGGGCTTTAACCTGGGGATAGTTTTCTTGCCCAGTTGGAGGCACCACCAACATTGAGTGACACCAGCCAGCCCTGCCCTGGATAGTCAGGTCCCAGTCAGACAGAGGCAGGGGTCCTAGCAGCCCTGTGGACCGCCCCAGCCAGTCCAGTTTCCTAGCCACTGGGAGGTGAGGAAGATGGCAGGGGCAGAAGCCAGGAGGCCATGATGGATGAGGGCTGGGCCACGGTGGTAGCTGAGAGCTGAGGTTCACCCACAGACAGGAAAGTTTTAGAGACTTGATGGGGGACGGTGGTGGGGGAGTGGAGGGGGTGAGTTGGTTCCCACAGCCATGGGAGAACCATATTCCAATGACCTAGAAATTCCCAGAGTTCAGGCCTGGACCGGTGGGTGCTGTAAGTGACAGAGCCAGGTCCGGGAGGGGTGGGGTACAAGCTATCCAGCTTGGGAAGCTGGGGATATCAGGAAGAATGTGTGAAGCCTCACCTGGCTGTGAGACCTCAGCTCCCCAAGTCTACACCAGGGGGAACTGGACCTGCCTCCTGGGACTTCTAGGAGATAATCAGTCCTTCTAAAGAGCATCGTAATCCCCGATCAAAGGTGGCGCAGAGCTGCAAGCTCACTTTGCAGTGAGCACCGCCAGCCAGCGGAGCACCCACCCCAGCTGGTGGGTTGACATTTGCAGACCCGCGAAGGTGCCACCTCCTAAAAGGCTTGGTTGGACTAGTGCTGGCCCTCTCCCACCTCTGTGGCCCGGGTCCTCACCTCCGGGGAGGCTCACCCCACCTGTCCTGGCTCCCCAGAGGGGAGTTTGTCAGCCTGTCAGCAGCGTTGCTGGAGCGGGGCAATGACTGATGCCCTTTTCTATAGTTGGGGAAAATGAGGGTCCAGGAGTGAGGTGCAGCCACAAGGCCCCCCCACTATATCACAGCCTCTTCCTCGGTGTGGACCCTGTCGATTTTCTTCCCCACAGCCTGGCCAGTGCGGGAGGGGTTACAGTCACTTAAAGAATGACCAGGCACTCAGGACAGGCGAGTAAAGGTAAGCCCCAGGGCTCCCACCCCTATCTGCCCTCTCCTGGCCAGCCACTGGACTCCCGCCCTTCAGCAAGGCTGTCACGAGGGTGTCAGAAGACTAGAGACATGTGCAAACTGGGGTGCCGGCAACGTCCCTTAGATGCGCTCGCTCGGGACTTTGAGAGACGGGTTCAGTCCTGCCCCTTCCCGGGCCACTGGCCATCTTTCTCATCCGCCGTTTCTCAGGAGTGACCGTGCTCGGGATGCACCGGGTGGCCAGGGAGCGAGCGCACAAAGCAGCGGCTCGGCAGGCGGCGGGCCAGTCTGGGCGCCACGGGCGCGGGGCGGGGCGGCGGGGCCGGGGGCGGGGCCGGGGCGGGGCCGGGGCGGGGCGAGCGGCGGGCCCTCGCCAGCCCGGAAGAGCGGGAGGAGGAGCCGCGGGAGTGAGAGTCGTTCCCACGTGAGGCTCGGAGGCCGAGTTCCTCGCGTGCAGCGGCCGCGGACGGCCCGGCGTCCGGCCGGACGGAGAGCCCCGGTCCGGCGCGCGCTGGCGGCCGGGCGGGCGGCGGCGGCTGCGCTGGGCGACTCCCAGATGCGGCGGCGGCCCCGCGGGCTGTGAGCCCGGCGCCCCTCGTGGGTTCCCCGCGCCGCCGCGGGCAGCGGCCCCCGGGCACGCGGCATGCGGGCGGCCGACTCGGGCAGCTGGGAGCGCGTCCGCCAGCTCGCGGCGCAGGGCGAGCCGGCGCCTTCCTGCGGGGCGGGGGCCGGGCCGGCGCGCCTCCCGGGGCCGGCAGCCTGCGAGCCGGGTGCGGACCCGGCGGGGCTCGGCGATCGGCCCCGCGCCGGGGCGCCCACAGTTCAAGCGGATGGCGATTGCATGCAGCCGGGTAGGTGCGAGCGGGGCGGGGAAGGCGATGCGGCCACAGGCCTGGGCAGCCGCCGGGGCCGGGCGCGCGGGGGCGCTCCCCGCCGGGATCGCGGAGCCTTTGGTAGCAAAGTTCTGGCCGCGCGCGGAGCCGGGAGCGCGGGGCGGGGTGCAGGGGGAGACGGGGGAGACGCGGAGTGGCTGGGGGCTCTCTGGGCGCCGGGCTGGCCCCAAGAAGGCTGCCACGGGAGGCCGAGGCCAAGCCTGCCGGCGCTATGCGATCGCGCGGCGCCTGGAGACCCAGCTCCCGGCCGGACCCCGCGCCCATTTGGGGAACCGTGGGAAAGGGGTCGGCCCCGCGCGAAGTTGGGGTAGTCCCCGGCGGCCACACCGGTACCCCACCTGGAAGCCCTGGGAAGTGGCGAGGAGAGCGCTGCTTTACCGCCGCCCCTCCCAGGGCAAAGTGACATCTGGCGTTTGCTAGGAGCAGAGAGATTTCTCATACACTTGAACTTCTGGTGCAGAGAGCGGCGGAGACACAGATGCTGTGGTTTAATCGTGTATTGTTGGCTAATCCGCTCCAAACGGAGAACATCATTTTAGGGTTAAACTGTTCCCAGTGGGTGCGCCCATTCCATTTTGTAGTAGTCTCAGTTGCCAGCCGCTCAGCAACCCAGTTAGGTCAGGGGGTGTGGTCCACAGGAACCCCTCGATCCCCTTGACCCTGGGGTAGGAGCTAGCGTAGGTCAGCAGTGTGAAGTTTAAGTACTTCTTCCAGGAAACTGGGGAGGAGGGCCCAACATTGTGGTTTATTATATCTTGAACACTTAACTGTGTTCCAGTAACTTACATGCAGTGTCTACTTGAATCTTATCACTAGGAGTGAGGCATTGTTATCTCCTTGAAGATGAGGACAGAAGGGCCAGAGGTTAATTGATTTGCTCCAGGTTCTCTGCCCTAAGCCCTTCATGGTGCTGGAATTCACCAGAATGCTTCACCCAGGCAGCCAGTCTACCAAGGAGGCAACACCAGGCTTATTTACCTAACAATTATTTCTTCCCTATGAGAAAAACTCCGCAGAAAGCCCCCTTAATTCCTGTCTGCTGTGTCCGTCTCCCTAGGAGACAGAATTCTGGGGGCTGTAGTTACAGCCGTGGAGGCCGGTATGGTCAGCCATCCAGCTCTTATTAGCTGAACTGCTGGTGGACTCCTGGAATAGCTTGGGGTTGTGGGTCACCAAGGGGCTAGAAGAAGGACACTGAGCTCCAGAAGGAACTGGAGTTCCTGGAACCTTGGCCTTGGGGCTCAGCCAGCTGCCGACAGTCCCACCACCTCTCTGTACTTTGCACCTATAGGGTAGAGCAACAAACAGCACAGGTGCCAAGAACAAGCTAATGGGAGCACTGGGGCAAGTTGCTTGATCTCTTTGCGACTCATTCTGTCTGTGCAAAGTGAAGATAATAAGTGTCAGTGGATGTTTGCTGGTACCTGCAAAACACTTTGCAACTCTGTGCAGTTGATGCTTAATGAGTGTCAGTTTCCCTCCAGGGCTGGGGGAGCCCATTGACTGGACTTCCCATTATTCTATCTGTTTCATCTCCCCCTCCTGAACTGTGTCAAGATGACATATGTTTTGTCTGTAACATACTTAAGTGAGCCAAGACTGACTTATCCGTGGAAGTTGTTATTATGTAGTAAACATGTGTGGGAGATGGCTGGGTGGAGGTAGAGTTGTTTACTCTGTGTCTGTGTGGACTCCATTTGTGTGTTGTGTTCATAACAACAATATCCTAATAACCTGGTGTAGCCAAGAAACGCCTCTGAGTAGGGGGGGAGGCGGTATTCTGGTGGCCCTGGAGGTGTGTCCCTTTAGGGCAGGGAACAGCAGAGATCCCCTTTCCGGATGGCATCACCAGTGCGAGGCAGGACCCAGCTGGCAGCTAAGCCAGAAGGTTTTGTGTTCTCTCTACCCACCTCCCCTGCCCCTCCTCTGGCCTGTGGCTCTTAGAAACACCAAATGCTGTTTGTGAGAACTTTCAGAGGACAAGTTCATGGTCATTGGCTGTGGGGAAGAAATGGGAATTCATCAGACTTAGAACCACACTCTGAGGTTACTGCTGACATAGACATCTTAGTGGGACGGTGAGATGACTTGTCCCAGAATCCTAGCCTGTCAGTCCCCACTGAACGTGCCACTCAATCGATGCAGCTCAAAGAGGTGCCCTGGTGGATGATGGGGTCTGGGGTTGGCACTCTCAGAGGTGTGGGGAGAGGAGGAGGAGGCTTGCGTGGTGTTGCTCGTGGAGGACATCCTTGGGTCAGCAGGGCGACCGGCCCTGGGCTGGTGGCAGCCCTGGCCCCCAGGATGTGGCCACCTCCAGGGAGGGGTACCGTTCTTTGCCCAGGGACTGGGTCAAGAGCAGAAGGCATAGAAATCGAACAGTGCTGGGTCTATCCCCAATCTGTTTGACCTTGAGGTACTCTAACTCAGTTTCCTTATTGGTGCCATGGGAATGACGCCGTCTTATGGGGGGGCATCATTCCAGAGCCCCCCGCGGAGTGAGCCAGGTAGCACTGAGGGTTCTTGGGCTGAGAGCGTGAATGATGCTATTCTGGGCTGTCCATGCGTTCCACTGCATTTCTTGAATATCTGTTCCTGCCAGGCACTGTTGTAGCTGCCAGGGACGCGGCAGCAAACCAGACAACCGCGGCCCTGGTTTCCATGGAGCTTATGTTCGGTGGGAGGAGATTTCCAGTAGGCAAATCCTCACAGGATGTGTCAGGGGCTGGTGGATGCTTTGCAGGAGGATGAAGCCAGGTGAGGAGTTAGCGAGAGAGGGGCAGGTGCTAGTTGGTATTTGAGGGGGTTCCGAGAGAATACCCGCGAGAATGAAGGGAGGCATGTGGGTGCCAGGTCCCCGAGACGAGGGTGGTTCTCCCCATCAGCTAAAGGAACCAAGTCGTTTTGTAAGAGTAGTTGGTAAATTAGTGTCTTTGTAGACTGGACAACCTCTCTGTCCATATCTGAACCCGACCCTACCTCCAGGCCCGTGCAGAAACCATAGCCTCCCTAAGTTTTTCTCTGAGCCCCAGTTGCCAAAGCCTTCTGGAGCCTCTTCATGCCTGCTACCTTCCCTGTTAACCATGCCTGTGCCTCCCTGCTCGCGCTCTGCCCCTCACGTCGGGTCCTTGAAGAAGGGAGCCAGGGCTCTGGGGCATCTTTATGCCCTGGCTCCCAGAGTGGCACCAGAGCCGGCCGTGGTACTGACCAGAGGCCATGCCGTATCTCGTCAGTCCCCCAGTGGTCCAGGGGAGGGGTGGGATGAGAGAAGGTACAGTTGTTACTCCCGTCCACAGATGGGGAGGCTGGCGCTCAGAGAAGTTTAGTAACTTCCCCAAGATCACACAGCAAGCATCTGATCCCGGACTTAGACTTCAGAGCAGGGTGCGAAGACCTTGCACAGACCCCAAGAAAGGAGACCCACATTCAGATTCAGGTTTGTGTTTTCTTGACATTTTTTATCTTTCCGAGAAGGAGATTTGTCCTCTCTTTGACATTCCTTGTTTTAAGCATATGCTTATCTTTGTGCCTTCAGCCATTTCAGCAGTAGCCTGGCTATGAGTTATCCCTTCTGGAAGTGACTTCTGCCCGGGAGGAGGAGGAGGGTACAGTAAATCTCCAAGTAGGGACTGATGCCCTTAGAGAGCCACCTTCGAGGCCTCTGAGGATTTAGAGTGAGCTTCCTTGTGGGACAGGAACCTTGGAGGCCTTGGCTGCCCGGACATCCAGAGTGAAGTCACTGGCCTTGAAGTAAATGCAGTTGGTTTCTCTCGGCACCTCCACCTGTGGGACTGAGCTCTCCTTCTGCCAGGACGGGCAACTCGCCATTGTGGGCACCGGCTCTGGCATCAGACACACCCGGTTGGAATGTGTCGGCTCTGCTTCTTACTAGCTTTGTGTCCCCAAGGAAGTTACTCAATGCATGAGCCTCAGTTTACCCATCTATAAAATGGGATCTTATTACCCATCCCAGATGTTGGACAACAGTCTGTATGGTCAGCACCCCTCATGGCCATGGAAGTTGGGGAGTAGGTGGGTGTCCATTTTTCCAAAGTCCAAAGAACTTGAATGAATGTGTGTGTAATTTTTTTTAATTTTTTTGAGGTTTGCTCTGTTGGGATTTGAGGAGACAGGTGATTGATTCTGAAGGACTCCTAGCAGCATAGCTGGCCTTCAGGGTCATCAGGTTTCTGTAAGGATCATGATGGATCCTTTCTGGTCTTTGTAGGATACCAGTTGAGTTATCTGGGTTGGCCAGGACCCTAGAAACACAATTGGCAAAAGCATCTTAAGAGCAACGAGCGCATGTGCTCAAAGAACGCAGGCACAAGCCCCTGGACTCAGCCTTTCCCTCCCTGACGTGGGAAGTTGACAAAAGTGGGAGATGGGGCACCCGGCGCAGGCTGGGGTGTTAGCCCGGCAGATGAGCACACCCCACTTGGTGCTCAGGTTGTCCCGGGCAGCGCCGTGGGGATGCCGTGTTTGCTGTGAGTCACGGGTCATAATACTCCAGAGAGGACGCTGTGGTTACCAGGTGTGTGTGTAGCTATTTTTTATGAATGTGCTCGCCTTGAATGCATTTCGCCTTGAGCGTGTCAGATGAGCGCCTGTCCGAGAGGGGAGAAGTCGGGGGCGTTGCCTGTTCTCAAGGACCACCCCCTCTGTGCCCCGTGTGGCAGCCTCCATGAAGGTGGGGACTTCAGCCTTTCGCTGGTCTGCTGTTTGGATGCCTTCAAGAGGAGCCAGTTAGAAGAGGCTGATGGTGACAGCGTCTCGATGCCCTTCCCAGGCGATCTTAGTCCAGCAAGCCGGGCGGCAGCCCCCACCTTGGGAGAAATTGACAGCCAGAAACTTGTGAGCGGTAGGTGGTCTGCAGCGACCTTCCAGCCCCTGAGCTGGGCGATGCTGAGCTGGGCTTAGGAGCAGGGGAGCTGGCAGATTCAGGGGTGGCGATCCTCCCTGTGCGCCCTGGGTCTCCGTGCTGGGCTTGGGGGACCTCTTGGGCAACACCCCCCACCTGGTGGCCGAGCTGCAGGTGCTCACGGTCTTTTGTTGCTGCTGGGATTTGGAGGCTGGCCCGGGCTCCCAGCTAGTTTGGGCTGTAACTTTAGCACAGGCATTGAACGTGTGCAGCACCTTTGAATTGTACAGAAGCTTCGGAAAGCTCTTCCTGGAGGCTTGGAGAGACGTGAAAACAACAGCTGCTAGTTCCTGTACCTTATTCCCTCACCTCACAGCCAGCCTCGCCAGCGCTCCCCCAACTTTGAAGCCCTGTGCACCCGGGGCATCGGTGCCTCCGTGAGTCGCGGTTAAATAATCCAGCTGCAATTCAGAAGCGAGGTCCTGCTAATAATGAGCCGCTGGCCGAGGGCTGCCCGGGAGCCGTGACTCTTACCTGTTCTGTGGTTCTCCCAACCCCTGTAGGGCAACTGGTGCCCTCCCCGTCGTCCAGGGGAGAGGGTTGAGGTTGGCACCGGTTATCCAGGTGTGGTAAGGAGCTGCTGGGCTGCCTGCCCCGGGGACCATTGCTTCTCCCCTGTGGTTTTCTTCAGCAGCTGATGAGTCCCCCGGGACCACTGGGGCACGGAGCAGAGGCTGCAGTGCTGGGAGCCTGGGAGTTTTCTTCCTGGCATCCTTGGCACACTGGCTTCCAATCAGCCAGAGGCAGCCGGAGCCGGGGCCCAGGGGCCTTGAAGGCCCTCTCTGCTCCAGGGGACTCGGCTCCTCCCCGCAGCCCCAGCCAGAACCCAGAGAGGCCAGCTAACTGTGACCGGAGGCCGGACTCGCCCTTTGGGAACCTCGAGTGCAGAGCCCTGAGGGGCAGCCTTGGCAAGGAAGGGGTTTGTTCATGCCCTCTACAAGGTGGGGAAACTGAGGCCCAGAGTGACAAAGGGACCGTGATATTCAATATATATTATGGGATAGTTTCTAGGATCAGTGCAAAAACTCAAAGGCACATTTTTGTGCCTCCCTTTTTACCATTCCCCAACTCCTTCTGACCCGTCCAAGGAGTGGGGGTGTCTCAGATTTGGGGGATGACGGTGGCCCGGGGTGTTTGCTAGAAGGCAGGTTCTCAGGCACCACCATGTGAGTCTGTAGGCCTGGGAAGGGCCCCGGGCACCTGTGTTTTTATCAAGGACCTCGAGAGAGCTTCGATACAGGCGATCGTGGGCCAGATTTGAGAACCTCTGCTGTCTGCCTTTCTGGGATTGGGGTAATGACAGAGGAAGCGACAGGGAGACCACACCGACCCGGCTTTCTTGCTGGTCCCCAAATCATCCTGAGCAGCACCCTGTCCCGCCCCCAAGACGTTCTAGTTAAATCTCATTTATCTCTTTCTAATCCAATCCTGCCCCTCCCCCTGCCCCTCTGGGCATGTTCTCGGGTTTATTAGAAAAGGCACGAGGGGCATGCACTTCCGTGCCCTGAACCTGCAGGCCTGCCCAGGGGAGGACCCCCACTCCCTACCTCCCCCCACCCAC
Organism: Scalopus aquaticus; assembly: GCA_004024925.1. Classification (NCBI taxonomy): domain Eukaryota; kingdom Metazoa; phylum Chordata; class Mammalia; order Eulipotyphla; family Talpidae; genus Scalopus; species Scalopus aquaticus. The sequence goes on from PVIJ01001678.1 coordinate 73,608, forward strand.
CTACCCCAACTTCGACTTTGCCCCAGCTGCCTGCCCCGCACCCCAAGAAGTAGCCTCGCCCTGGGCTGGTGCTGAGGGGACTTAGGAGACCACACTCTCGCCTCTGGGTCCCCACATTCTTCAGACTTGATGCCAACCCCACCCGCGGGGGCTGCTTTGCCTGGCTCCCTCCCCGCACCCAGCCCCTTGTCCCCCTTTCCCCCCTCCACGGACCCCGTTCCTTGTTGGCCCAGATGTCCTGCTGGTGGCAGGCGTGTTGGGCTGAGCAGCTCGTCTGTGCTTCCTCTTGGCAACTGCCCCCCTGCTCCCCACAGTGCACAGGGAACCCCTGTGGGGCTTCGTATCCTGCAGGACTTTCTCAGCTGCTCCCCCCAGCGGAGTCCAGGGGGCCTCCGTCTGTGGCCCTCTCCGGCCTGAGGGACCAGCACAGAGCTGAGTCCTGGGGTTCCTGGGCTCAAATGCAGATTCTGGGGCCCATGTCTGAGAGCAGTTCAGGTGGTTTTCAGCCCCTGGCCCTTTTCTTTTGGCGGTAAAAAAGACAAAACACGAAAGTTGCCATTTTCAGCATCTTTACCTTCAGTGGCATCTTCTGCGCACCACAGCTATGCCGCTATCCTCGCTCTCCGTTTCCAGACCGTCCTCCTCATCCTAAACTGAAGCTGCACCCACTAAACAGTAAGTCCCCGCCCCACCCCGCCCGCCCCTGGTGGCCCCTCCGCTGTCCTGCCTTTACTGCCAGACCCACTTCCACACTTTCAAACAAGGGAGGCCCGGCCCTTCCTTTGCCGCCTGAGGCCGTGGCCATCTGCACGCCCCAAACGGTCCCTGCTGCCTGCGGGCTTCAGGCTGACCGAGGCTGATGGCCGTCACTGACCCCAGAGTAGCCCTCCCTCCGGGACCGCTGCCCTTTTGCCAGACCGCCCTGGCATCGTCCCTTAAACCTCCCGGGCAGTGCCTTGGGACTTGCCCTGGGTTCCACAGCACCAGCCTGCCCCTTCCTATACCCCTCCCAGGCCCTTCTGGCTGTACCACCTGCCAGCCAGGAGCGACGTTCGCGGCCCTGAGATTCCTTCTTCAGGCCGAGGACGCCTTGCTCTGGGCCCTGGGGCAGAGGTAGACGCAGCTCAGCGGGGCTGCCTCTTCCCACCGGCAGGTGCGGGGGGCGGGGTCTCTGAGTGTGGGGGTAGAACTGTCTACCGGAGTGGAGTCTTTCTTTTGCACTTAGGGAAGACCCAGGAGGAACCCCTTTTTATAGAAGGGGAAACTGAGGCAGACACCATGTGATCTCTCTGAGCAGGGATGTCTCATAGAACTTCTGCAAGCGGGGAATGTTCTAGCCTAGGCCTGCCGGTGCGGTAACAGTGTAACTCGATGACTGTAGAACTGAATCTTGGCTCTGACTTGGTGGGAGAGGCCACACGTGGCTAGAGGCAGCTGGTCCTGTGCGGGACACGAGGCTGCAGATGTTTCTAAGCCGTCACAGCTCGTACAGCCCGAGGTGTTGGTGCTTTCACGGTGCTCCGCCAAGGCTCCCCTGCTTCTCCACACAGCCCCTGACTGCCTGCGTCACAATCACACAGGGCTTATGTGGGTTTTAAGTTCCCGGACCCAGGCTAGACCTGGACAGCAGAAATATCCAGGATGGGCCCGGGAAATCCAGGAATCTGCATTTTAAACAAGTTACCTCCGCTCCCAGCAGATTCTGGCCCTCTCCGGGTCTTGAGGGTCAAGGCCTGCTCCCTGCACCGTCACTCACGAGGGTCGTCCCAGCCCGCAGTGGCCCGTCAGTGCCCTCGTGTCTTTGCCTCCCACCTGCTCCCCCATAACCACCTGGGTTGGGCCAGGGGTTCTCCAGATGGGGTGCCAAAACCAGCAGTCTCAGCCTCACCCAAGAACTTGTTAGAGATGAAAATGTTCAGCCCACCCAGACCTGCAGGATTGGAAACGGGGTGGGGGGGGGATGGGGGGGATGGGCCCCACAACCTGGGCTTTAGCAAGCCTCCTGGGGTGCAGGCGGAGCTACAGCTCAAGCCAGCGAACAGGATGCTCCTTCCACTTAGGATTTCCCCAACTCCTCATCCCCTCCCCTCCTCTTTCTCCCCGGGCTGCTGGGCCTGCTGTGTGAGGAGCCATCTGCCTCCACAGGGCCTGGGGACCTCGCCTTACCCGAGGGGCGGCTGTGATGGGGGTGTTACGGGAGGGCAGCAGAGCAGCAGCCAGCGGCGGCCCCACCCCCGTCCTGTCTCCCGGTGCCCCAGGTGGTGGCCGCCTGCTCTCCCCAGGCCTGGATCTCAGAGAAGCACTGGGACAGATGGGCCCGCTTTCCCGGCCCCTGACCTCCTCAGCACGGAGAGCAGGGGGCTGGCCACGCCTGCTTCCCTGTGGCAGCTGCCTGCACAAGCCACTGAACCTCAGTTCCCTGCTCCCTGAGGCGGGCTCCACCATGCAGCCAGCTCTGCTCACAACCATGAGCCCCCAGAGGTGCCGTGCGCACCCCGCCAGGCACCCCACCCGCATGGCCGGTGTCTTCGGTGACCTCGTCCCCTCCAGGGTGCTGGTGAGGGCCTCCCTGTCCTTGGATGGCCCGGCCCGGCACACCCCCAACTTTCTTGGGTTTTGCACCGAAAGCCCCACATCCTGGGAACACCCGTGGTTCCAGGCAAACCAGAGTGGTTGGTCGCTCTCCCGGTGGCTTGCGGTGTAGACAAGATCCCCCTGCCCAACAGTAGTCTCGCCAACAACTGCGGGGCCCCTGCTGGATCCTACCCTGATCCCGTTGACCTCTGGGCCTTGCTCTCGCTCTCAGCTCATTCATGGTCTCCGCGTCGTGGACAGGCTCCCCCTGAGCGCCCTCTGCATTAAAGGTCATCTCCCCTTTATTCACTTAACTGCTCCCGGGATGGTGCTCACCAGACCCCGGCTGGGCGCTCAGTGCTGACAAGATGAAGCAACCCTCAAGGGGCTTATGTTCTGGAGGGGTGTTCCGTCTGGAACCCTGAACTTGAACTACCACCCCCCCCCCCACACACACACACAAGGTACCTGGTTCATCTCCTGATGGGTGTTGAATACCAGCTGACCTGGGATTGGCCCCGGGAGCCATAAACGACTGACACCCCCTTTGAGGCACTCAGGGTCTCCTCACTGTCCCCTGCACCGCCTGGCTCATCCCTTCCCCTGGCGCTGTTATCTCAGCACCCTGTGCTAAGTCCGAATTCCACCTACTCTGGGTCCCCAGCCCTCTGCAAAGCCATTTTTGCTAATTCCGCCCCTTCTGTGCTTAGTCCTTGCATTGCCACGGGCTCGAGTCTTCTGGAGCCTGGCACACAGCTGAGACTGGGCCTTCAAGAGCATTTTTTTTTTTAAGATTCATTTATTTATGCATACAAGCTGGGGTACAGGCCAGAGGCATGGGGCGGCGAGAGAGTTCACCAGAGACAGAGTGGGGAGCAGAAAAGGCAGATCAGAAATACACTGCCGAGGGGAGCAGCGGGCGAGGCAGGAGAGGTCTGCCGTGCCATGTGGGGATCTCACCGGCCGGGAGTCGAACTCGTGTTGCCACTGCTGACAGCTCCACAGTGCAGCACTTAACCACTGCGCCACCGGGGAGGCCCCCAGAGCATTTCTTGAGTGTCACCCTGGGCTCCCCTCCTGAATGGTTAGGGGTGGGGTGCTTGAGCATGTGGGCAACTGCAGGGATGTTTGAATGGCCAGCAGCTCCCTTCCCCTGGATTCCTGCCAGGCTGTTGGGGTAGACATCAGGGACTCCCCAAAGGCCACGTGTCCCTGTGTGTCTCCCTCTCCGAGGTGCCTGGGCCTCAGTCTGCCACCAGCCCTGGTTACCCAGAGGTCACCTTGCTGTCCTGGAGCCAGCTCCACCTTCCTGCTTCCTGAGCTGACTTGCTGGACCTGTCCACTGGGGGCAGTGAACTCGGTTTCTGGGGCGCGGCCCTGCATCCTGTTCACAGGGTACTTTGCAGACACTTGCTGTTTGTGGTGGACGAACCAGGGTTGAGAGTGGTTATGTGCCTAGGAGCCTTGCTTCTCCTGCATCCCCAATGTCACCAGAAACCTCCCCATCACATCTCACGTCGCCGCATGACACGCAAGGGAACCAGGACGGGTGGTTTGGCAGGGTTGCCGAAACTGAGGCACAGGGAGGTTTGCACTTGCCCCAGGCCAGAGAGCCAGGAAGCAGAGGCAAGGTTCCAAGCCCATGTGGCACCCGGCTGGAGCCTGATGTCACCATTCTGTGAAGCTGTCCCCTCTGTCCAGGGGGAGCTCCCTGAGGCTTCCTCCCTAGGCTGGGCAAGGCCCTTGTGAAGGAGGAGGGTCGTGGGGCAACTCCGAAACTCCAGCCAGAGGAGGTTCGTGGGGCAACTCCGAAACTCCAGCCAGAGGGCCAGGTATAGGGGAGCTCAGCGCAGGCATCCAGCTTCCCCCCAGGGCTGAGTTTCCCTTCTGCTCTTGGCCTTCACCTCTTAAAGATAACAGAGATCATAGGAGGGTCTGGTGACAATCATGTTCACCTGTGAGGCAGAGCGGCACGAGCACCATCATTCAGGTGGGATCAGAGACTCAGAAAGCTCCATGCTTCGTGCCCAATAACTGTTTACTAATGAAAAGACCAACTTTGTGTTGTCTGTACTTCCTGCCTTCTGCCCAGAGAGTCATGTCGTTACAGGACTATTTGAGTTGCAAATGGTAGAAACACAACTGGAGTGACTCATGAAAAGGGAAATGAATAGATCTGCATAATTGAATGATCAGAGATAGAGCCAGCTTCAGGCATAGTTATATCCAGGGGCTCAAATGATGTCATCTCCCAACTCTCCTTTCGTTTATTTGGCTTTATCCTTTGTGGTGGCAGAAATGACTCCTCATACAATTAAGCCGCATTTGTGGTTTAAGACTGCCGTAAAGAGAATCTTTTATTCTCATTTCCAGCAGAAATCCCAGCACTGAGTCTCACTTGGCTTTGCTTCAATCATGTGACAGCTCTGACCCAATGGATGGCTTGCAATGCACTGATTGGTTAAGCCTGAGTCATGTGCCCATCTCTGGGGAAAGTTACAATAAGGCTTGTGGGGTGTTTCCCAAAGAAAGGTCAGGGAGAATATTCATCCCTGGGAGTAGAAGCTGGAAGGCAGATGCAAGAGCTGCCCCCTGCAGAATGTGAAGCTTATTGCTTAAGCAGGTGTGTTTGTGTGTCTGGCTGGGTGTTGTGAAATTCAAGGGGACTCCTGACCTGTAGATCTGGCTCATTATATTGTAGATTTTTTGAGCACCTACTATGGGCTAGGCCCTTGTTCTTGACCCCATGGAGGGACTCAGTTTTCTCTTTGGTGGTTTATTCTTTCTCCCTTTCCCCTGCCTGCTCTATCTTCAAGAACCAACAAGACAGTTACCACATCTCACACTTTTTAGCTATGTCCTGGTCACCAGTAATCAGGACCCCTGTTTTCTCTCCCATCCCTGTTTATTCTGTTATCACACTTGTCCCAGGTGGGCTTGGAGGAGGACCCCGGATCTCTTCCTTTCTGCGTATGGGGCCTGGCTAGGGTTAAATCAGCACCCCGTCCCCAGGTGCCTGCTCCCTCATGGGTTGACACAAATGCGTGCAGTGACTCCCACGTCGCCAGCCTCCTGCCACATCCCAGATACTGCTAAGCACACCAGGCGCGGTGGCAGCAGCTGGTGCCTTGGGCACTCCAGACAGCAACTGGCTTCTCTCTTCCTTCCCGTCAGGAGTCAGATTTTCCAGGCTTCGCCTTCTCCCTGGAAAACCCTAATTGATTCCCCTGAGAGGCGACCTGGATCGTACCCAGCAGGCAGATGCTACCTCTTCACTGCAGGGCAGGCTGTGGGCAGATAAGAATTTTGCAAAAAGTCCCAGTCAGGTTGCCTTTGTGCCCATGTTCTTTAGAGCATAGGTGCTAGCTCCCTGTTTCATTTGGGGAGGGGGTAAGCCCCCATCTTAAGACTAATACCCAGACCTGAGCTCTCAATGTGAGGACATTGGAGACCGTGGAGCAGGCGTTCAGGCCCACAAGGCCAGACTGCCTGGGTCCGGATCTCTCCAAGCTGCTTCACCCCTCTGTCTCCGTCTGTGAGTTGGGGCTGCTACTCCTGTCTAGTAGGGACAGGAGACTAAATGAGATGACCTCTGCTCAGTGGTGCCTGACACATAGTAGGTGCTCGGTACACATCCCTTCTATTAGTTTTGTACCAAGATGAGTAGAGTCAGACAAGGTCCTCAGAGATGCCCATGTGGACAGTCCATGATGAAGAGAAAGCGCTGGGGCACAGGGAGGTCTTGGAGGGAGAACTCTCTGGACACAGCATCTGCTCGGGCTCTGCTCTCCTGCTCAGGCGGCATCTGGCAGCCATTTGTCAGAGTCTTAGGAGTTGCAGGAAGCCCATCTTGGAGGCTCCTGGGCATGCTGCTTAATCTTTCTGAGCCTCTCGTCCCTCCTCTTGTAATCTGAGAAGGACCCAGTCCACTCTGCAGGGCCTGGCAGAGGAAGGGCGTAGTAAGCGGTGCTGCCGCTTGATTAATAAGCTGTCTTACATGAAGAATGAAATGGTGTTAAGCATGGGGTCTGCGTCGGCATTACCGGAGGTGCCTTTCGTGGGGGAGGAGGAGGGTGCCCGCTGCCTGGATATTAAGAAACTGGGTCCTGATGAGTTTTTTAGGGGTGTGGTCCGAGTCCGGGCCCTGGGCTAAGCAGTGAAGATGGCAGATGGGAGGTGGGGGGCAGGGGAGATGGACTATGCATGAGCCCAGAGTCAGAGAGCGAGAGGAGCTGGCCCTGGGAAGTCCTAGGCCCAGCTTCCCCTCCACGGGCTCAGGGATGCCAGTGGTCGAGCCTCTGCCCAGCCCGGCCGTCCTGCAGGGAGTCACCTTCCCAGCCAGGGCGTGTTCTGGTGTCACAGGTGTGAAAGCAGGTGCTTCCTCCAAGGAGCGCAAGTCAAAGGGGGGCTTGTTCTAAGGACGCCACGGCCAGGTGGGGTGCAGGGCTTGGAAAAGAATGCCGGGAGCCTGGGGGCGTGCCCTTTCGCCCCATCCCCTTCCCTCTTACACCACCCACCAGCTTCCCTTGCTCTGCTTTGCTCCTGGGACTGGCCCCTGGCCCTCTCTCAGAGAAACTTTTAATCTCTTCCATGCTTGGGAGTCAGAGAAGCTGATTGGTCACTGTCTAGCCAATGATTCGGCCAGCCGTGGATCAGGTGACCATCGCGGTCCAATCAGCTGCATCTGAAAGCGCCCCCGGAAACCTGCTTAGAGTTACCACCTTCAGGGACTCTGGGAAAGGGATTACTCGGAGTTTGGGGCAAGGAAGACAAATTGACGCCTTAGGGCCCGCATGGCAGCTCCTCCTGAGCTCGACTGCCTTCAGGGCTTGGAAACTCACTTGCTACCCAGGCAGCCCCTACAGTTTTTGACTGTTTGAAGCGTGCACCCACCTTTATAGACTCAGACAGCAACCTCAGTGCGGTGTCCCCTCTTGAACCTGTGCCCTGCATTTGAAGATCTTAGACACTAAATCTGTCTCCTCGATGTGACAACCCCGCCGGCCCAAGACATAGCCTGTGACACGTGTATCCTCCACAAACCTTCCGGGACCAAGGCCCTTTCTTTAGCTGACTTTCCTCCCAGCAGGGCAGAGTAGGTGGGCTGAATGAGTGGACGGGGCATCTTGCCTCAGTACCCACCCCAACCTGACCAGCCGTGGCTCTCTGGTCCGCTGCCGCGAGCCCTTTGTGAGGTTGGAGAGCTGTTGGAAGCAAATCTTCCTTGCACATCCGAGGGAAGACTGTTCCCCAGACTGAATCGTGTCTTCCTGGCTCTCCTGATGTTTGTTTAAGAGGACTCAGCAGGAACCTGAAGATACCAGGCGCCCCCCTGAGAGCAGGCGGGGAGAGCAGGAGCTAAAAACTCCGTGGAATGCTATTTGGGCATGTGGGGCTGGCACAATAGCCTGCGCCAGCGCTGCAAAATGAGGATGCCCTTCTTTGCAGCCTCCCCTGCGCCCCCCCCACCCCCAGCTTTTAGGTTCAGAGGTACCCAAAGACTTCCAGTGACTAGTTCACAGATACCTTTTGGGGTCCATGCAGTATCCGTGGCCAAAGAAACAGCATTTGCCTCTTTGCAGAGGGTCCTGTGAACATTTGCATTCAGCGGAGAGATTCCAAAAAGCAGAGGGTAGAGGTGGAGAGGAAACAATACATTAGCTGCCGACCAGTTGGGAAAGGAGATTGAATTTCTCTGCCTGGAAATGTTTAACTTGAGTCAGCTGCCTCCCTTCTAAGCCAGGCGGCCTAGGTTGGGGGTCTGTTTTCTGCCCCCTATCTTCCCCCAAATTAGCTTTTTGCAGTGTGCATGCAGAGAAAATGCTAATTTGATAGGAGATTTATAGCTTTCTCCAGAGATCAGGAGCAGGAACAATTTGCTGGGCCGCGGGGTTATCCTGGGTTAATTTTCATGATTACTGTAAGAATCTGAGCTGAAAACGCTTTGGCCCTGACCCTGGACGTTGCAGGATGCCCGTGAGGTCTGTTGTCCTGGAGAAGGACGTGAGGACTGCTGTCCCCTCTCCACTGGCCTCTTTGGTTGGGGGTTTCATTGTCCTGGGCCACAGGGTTGAAGAATAACCAAAGCCTGCTTTGGATTTGGGGTGTCTGGGGTGTCTGGCTGTGTGCCACTGCTGCTGGGTCTGGGGTGAGCTCGCTGGCCTGGCTGGTGATCAGCCTGCATTTTCAGAGCAGGCCCACAGGACACAGGCCTTTTTCAATTGTCACAAGTCCAATTCAGTGCAAACACTTACTTCTGATTAGGACACTTCTTCTGTTGGCTGATTTTTTGCTCCTTTGCCCACCAAGAAAGCAGTTTTGAAGCATCCACAGACTGACTCTGTGTGTGTGTGTGTGTGTATGTGTGTGTGTGTCTTGTTTTACATCTGCTACCCTGACAGTCCTGTATGCCTTGTTACACATATTTTTCCTCCTTAAGCAGCCACAAGTGACCTATCTCAGGCAGGAGAAAGGCCCCTGCCTAAGGCCTGAATGTGCCAGGTTTGAAGTTTGTAGAGTGGGGAGAAGAATGGGGAAAGTGCTCTCAGTTCAGCTCAGGAGAGTAGGGCACAGGAGGCTGACACGTAGTAGTAAAATATGGACCAAGGAAAAGCCTGTGAGCTGCCCTGTGCTCTCGGCTGCCGGCATCTCTGCTCTCACAGCTACCCCTGGGTCCTCTGGTCAAGCTGGACTCTTCTTCTGCAGCCAAACCCTGAATCTAGTTCTGGGTCTTTAGTTGGTGGTGTTTTCTCCCGGTTGGGATCCAAGGGGCCTTGGAGAGGGCGAAGCTTTGGGAGAGAGCATACTTGGTCTCGAACGCACCTCTGGCTAGAGAGCGTCGTCCTGGGGGCCTTGGTCCTCGCAGCCCCTGCCCTGGGCTTGTGCCGGAACTAGCTTCGGTGAACACACACATCTTGGGCTTGTTATTAGCTCATGGGTCAGGGTTGTGCTTGGTGCTGGGGCCACATAGTGTGTGTCTCCTGTCAGGAGGCGTTTCAGAAAGACCTAGAAGGATGCTGTTTCTGGCAGGAGATTTCCTTGTGTAGGTGGGCAGGTCGTGGTTGTCCTCCCGGGAAAAAAGAGCTGGAGCTGGTCACCGTGGATGAAGATCCTGCATCTCCTCTTTGTCCT
>PVIJ01001678.1:83412-126272 GCA_004024925.1 Scalopus aquaticus
AAGGCTGGTGGAGCGAGTGGGCCAGACGGGGGGTGGGGGGGGGTGATGGTTGGTGGCAGGTCGGCAGCAGTCCAAGTGCGTCTCTTCCTTCTCGGTGTGTCAATTAGAGGGGGGTGGGCGGCCACATGGATGGGGCTTCCCATCAGAAGCCCAGATTAGGAGCGGGTGGGTTGCTTCCCAGTTAGGAGCCTGGCTCTGGAGCCTCTCAGCAAAGAGTATTCTACCTGGGGGTCTGGGCCAGGAGATTCCAGAAGGCCCCGGGGACCTAGGGACAAGGCTGCAGGCAGGGGCTGGCGTGGGAGGGGAGCGCTGGCATGCACGCAGTGCTGGCCTGTACCCCGTGCTCTCCCACAGATAGTTGCTCATTTCATCCTCACAGGGTCCAGACATCAGCCCATTCTACAGGTGCGGGGCCTGAGGTCCAGGCAGGTTAGTAAGTGCTGGGACTCAAACCCAGACCCACTTTCCCATCAGGTTTTAGCCTCCGGGACCGCACTGCCTCGTCGAGGGCTCAGCGAGTATTTGTCAAAACCACACTGGGGCCGGGTCGGCCTCTCCTCCGGGGAAGAAGTCCTGTCCACAAAGCAGTAACTCGGGGCCTTGGTTTGCCCTCCCCATCCCGCTCCCCCCTCCCACCCCAAATACCCTACATTTTTCTGCGTCTTGATTATACGTCTGGTTCAGAGACTGCACCGCTGAAACTCCCCCAGTTCACTGTTTTCCTAATGGGTCCTGTTCCTTTTAGAGCTGAAGGGCTGTCTCCTGAGCCTGACGGAAGGGGGCCTGTTGTGGGAGCCCCCACTTTTCTCTGCTTCGAAGTCTCAGACTCTGAGTGCTGCGGGATGGAGCGTCCTAAACTATCGGTACCCCCAGCCCTTTGAACAGACAGGGGCCTGGGGGAGCAGGAGTGAATGGAGGGGTTGGGGGGCTGGGGGCAGATGCATGCACCCCAGACTCCCAAGTGACCTGGCCAAGTGGGAGCCCTGCTTGGGCCTGGGTTGACGTCCTTAATGGGGACGGAAAGCCCACCCTTGTCTTCTTCCCGGGGGCTGGGATTGTCAACGTCATGGAGATGAGCGCCTTGGGGAGGAAAAGGTTGGCACTGTGTTCGCTGAGCAATGCCCCTCGGTCCAGGCCCCCAGACCCTGGCAGCCCCCTGGCTGGCACGCTGGCTGTGTGCTTCCTGGTGCTTGCTCAGCTCTGGGGCTCGGTGGCCATGTGCTGCGCTGCAGACAGTGTCCTGGAAGGGGCGACCTGGGGTGGGGGCTCCCCAATGGCCTTGCCGCCTGGCTTCCTAGGGATGAGCCCTGCTCTGGGCCTGAGCTTCCTCCTCTGCGAAGCAGACGTCCTCCCCTCCCCAGCCCGGCGGTCTGGGAGGTTGCACGGGATGGCGCCCACATGGAGAGCTCCTGTCCCTGGACCTGGAGCATTACTCCAGGCCTTCAGCTTAGCTCGCTGAAGTCCACTGGGGAGGACAGAGCTTCCTGTGAACCAGCCTCTGTGGCCGGGCCTGTTCTTTCTCAGCTCAAGGTAATTTTCCAATTACCTCCATTGACTGGGAACTGGGGCGCCCTTGGAGTGTGGGAAAGCGTCCTAGGCCGGAAGGGCCCGCCCCTCTGCCCCCACTCGCTGGGGCCTTGGCTTCCAGAGGGAGGCTCCGATTTCGCCTCAGGATACCAGGCTGGGATCCCAGTGGCCCTCTGAAAAATCCCAGATGGCGCCTTCTGGAAAACCCAGTGGGCTCCTCCCTGGTGAGTGCCTCCTGCCCACCTCCCACCCCGCCGGCCCCCCAACCTGGGCTGCAGCGGGGGGACCCTCGTTAGTGACTTTATGGCTAAACAGTTCAGAAAGGCCAAAACCGCGCCGGTTTTCATAAGTGAAACATTTAAAGTATGCAAAGCAGATTTTGTGCCTTCGAGGGGCAACTGCTCGGTGGGGCTGGAGGATAATCAGGAGTGAGCCTGTGGGTTGAGCGCCGCAGCTCCAGCCCCAGCACGCCCACCAGCGAGGGCGGGAGGACCCTTCTGCTCCTCCCACTGTACAGCCAGGCCCAGAGCAGCCCCGGGGGCCTGCACCCCTCACCATGCCCCCGGGTCTGTCTTTGAGCCTTTTATCTACTACTTGTAGAATGCCACCCCCACCCTGGAGGGGGCTCCTATGATTATTGCCTTTCCCCACTTGAGGACAGAGAAGTGCCCTGCTGGCTCTGAAGGACAGAGCCAGGACTCAGCCCCGGAACTGCTGTGCCTCACGGCCACTGTGGCCATTTCACCGGTGAGGAAGCTGCAGGCCGGGGCAACAGCCGCCCTCAGCGGGCCTCCTGAAAGCACGCTCAGGCAGCCGGTCCTCCAGGTGTGCCGTTTGTTTAGGCCGAAGTCTGGGCTTGCTTTACGTTTGTCTAACAGCCCGGAAGTGTTCGTGACTGGGATCTGAAGGTGCGGGAATTTCAGACTCACCACCCTGGGGTGGCCGCCATGTCAAGAGCCTTCGCCTGCCACCCACTTCTCGTCACTGTAATTGCTGACATCTGCTGACACTGGGCTTGCCCTGCACAGTCCATGCACTTAACCCCCGAGTTGCTGTCTGAGACTGAGCCGGATGTCCCAGGCCTGTTGCCAGTTTGACTTCTAGGTCGTAATAGCCACTGGCCTAGCAGTCAAGGTTGTGGATTCCAGGTGTCCTTGTCTGGGCCTCAGCATGGCTGTCTACTAAATGGGGAGAGAAGTGTCTCTCCTCACCCAGGCGTATGGAGGGAGCTCTCGCCTTCCAGGCTTTGGACCCAGGAGCACCTCTGAGTGCTCTCTGAGAAGTGCTCAGACAGCTCCTCATCCTCGGAGGATTCTGGTAATGGGTGGAGGAGGGAGCTGAGACAGGTGTGTGCTGCTGACTCAGACTGGGGGTGGGAGGGAGTAGGGCTGGGCTCTCCCCTGCAGGGGCAAGGCCTCTGTCAAGTTCATTTCTCCTCCCGGTTACCCGTACTCTGCTCTCACTGCACAGACGGACAGTGTCAGGAGTTGGTGGGTGTATTCCTCTCCATATTTTGAATTTTTTTGTTTTAACTAAAGAGGAGGGAAGAGAGAGGAAGGATGAGAATCACGCTCCATGAGGACAGAGGGAAACAGGGAATGCCATGCGTGGTCGCTGACCCTCTCTGGGGATACATTCCTTTAGGAACCAGGCCTTGGGGAGGGAGAAGCTTGCTGCAAGAGCCCGGGCAAGGGGACCTGGCCATTTTTATCAGAGGTCCCAGAATAGCCCATTTTCATCTCTGTGTCTGTTTGCCAGCCTCTTTGTCCCAGCATTTAGTTTGGGGAATATACCCACCCTAGTGTTTAAGGCTAAAGCCCTAGTCCAGTTAAGAACATGAACTTTGCAGTTAGCCTTCTGAGATGGATCTAGCTGTGCCTCCGGACCAGTTCTGTGACCTGAAACCAGCCAGTTAACCTGGCCCAGCCTCCAACCTGGCCCAGCCTCGTCCCGGCCAGTGCTGAATGGAGTGAGGTCGGTGCTGCTCCTGTAGCCTGGGCAGGATTCGGTGAGCCAAGGCTCAGTGCCAGGCATATAGTCAACACTCCAGAGGGGTGAAGGTGGCCCAGCGACTTCAGGGTTGGGGCTTGCAGACCCCTCCGAGTGGGAGAAGAGGCAAACATCTGATTCAGGCAGGAAAAGTCCAGAAATGGCCTTGAAGCCACAAATTTCAAAGTTTGTTCCTGTGAAGGTGTCAAGGAGGTGGGGGTAGTGACTGTGTCAAAGACAAACCAGAGTGGAGCCTTCATAGCGGTGCTCACTGGTTTTGTGGAGGTAAATTCCACTGTCCATTTTGCTCATCCAGTTTCTGAAGGTAGAATGATCACAGGGGTGTTTAGTCTCATATAGCTGGTAGCTTTTAAATTTGTGGGGCTGCAGAGTGCCCAGAAAACAGTCCCCAATAGAGGTACTTTGCCAGGATTTTTTTCAGTTGCAACAAATACAAAACACATCTCAAACTGACTTAAGAATGTATTGGTTCATGTAGCTGAAAATTCAGCTTCAGGTATGGTGTGATCCAGGACATAGGCATTTCTGAAGTCAGTCTTTGTTTTGTTGGTGTTCTCCTCTGATTGGCAAGAAGGCTGGCAGCATCTCTAATTCCATCCTTAAAGAGAGTAGAGGGGCTCCTGGTGCAGACTCTAGTTAGACTGGTCACATTTCCTCCCCAGGACCATAGGCCCTGAGAATGGCCATTTCTGATGGGAAATGGAGGTTCTGTGTCAAAGAAGGAAGCAGAGATGGATAGAAAGCTCTGGTACCCAAAGCAGAATAATGAACTCTGCAGAGGCCAGGTGAGCCAGCATCCCAGAGGAGGCAGTGGCTTTGAGACTCCGCTTGTCAAGGATGCTAAGATTCCCCCTTGCACCCAGAGGGTGTCCCAGACAGCCGCTGTCTGCTCACCCAAGCCCATGAACTTGCCCAGCTTGCTGCTTTTAATCCCTAGTAGGAAATGTGTTCAGCCAGAGCCAGAGGAGGCCCTAAGAGACCGGTCCTTTCATCTCCCATCCCTCCCTCCTGAGCCAGCAGATGGCTCTGGGCTTAGGGACCCAGCAGTCGTGGCTGGCGCCTCCTGTCGGACGCGGCAGCCTGGGTGAGAGAGAGTGCCTCTCTCCATCCTGGCGAGGTGGTGCGTCGGGAGTCTTACCTTCCTCCTGAACTAGAATCACCTATGACTTTTGCAGCTCCCAGAGGCCCGTGGCTTCCCACTGGCTGTCAGTGCCACAAGTCTACAAAAGTGATCAGAGGTTGCCCTGTCTGGCCTGGCTGGGCAGTGTCATGGGGCACAAACTGGCTTATTGTAGGGATCAGGCGGGGTCTCCCGCTGGCCCCACAGTCCACAGCACTGAGCCTCATTCTGCCCAAGGTGAGGGAGTTTTCTCAACCTCCTGGGGCCTCTGCACGCTGGGCCGGTGACCATCACCCTTCAGGACAGCGGCCCTGTCCCCGTGCCGGCCGCCTGGCCGCCTGGTCATGGCTCGTGAGGGGTGGTGAGAGCCTGTGGGCAGACCCCAGCCCCGGGAGAGAATCAGGTTCCTGGGGTTGAGCTGGCTGGACATAGGCCTCCCAGGGGATCCGTGGAACCCCGAGATTTTGGAAGAGGATTAGCTTGGCAGTTGGGGCCCCAGAGGGTCTGGTTGAAAGGCGTGTTTACAGGCCAGCGGCTGCGCTGGGGCAGTCTCTGCAGGAAAGATGGATTAAACAAACAGCACCTCGGGGAAAAACAATTACTGTGAAATATGAGAAAAAGACAAAGGCGGAATCGGCCAGGTACTGCCATTCCCACCCCCGCCCCGCCCTTTCTGAGGCGCACACACCAGGCGGCTCTGGGGCTTTGGGGTGACCGTGGAGGAGGGACAGGTGCTGCTTGAGGATCTCCTCTAGCTGGCGAGTGCACTGTTGTGTCCCCCACCCCCGGTTTTCAGTGTCTGAACCAATGACAAAGGTCCAGAGGATGTAGAAACCTCCGGCAAACTCCGGTCCCAGCTCTTGCCTGCCCGAGCAGGGCCACTGGGAGGACCACGGGGTGCCCATGAGGAAGGGGACACAGGAGTGCACTGAGGACTGCTTCCAGCTGCTCACGCGGAGGCCAGGCAGCAGCCGGGTGCCCGGGCTGCAGCTGGCGTTGGCCGGGGTGGGCAGAGGTGCTCCCTTCGCCCTGTCCCAAGCCCAGGGTGACCGGTGCAGGCGTGTCCCTGCGGCTGCTCCTTCCAGGTGGTGCTTCCAGGGTCCGCTCAGCAAACCTTTATGTGCAGGACCAACCTGGCAGTCCCAGTCACATACCGAGTGTGCAGGGACTCTTTGGAGCTGGGAACCGCCGCCGGCTGCCCTGCTCCTGCTGCCCTGCGCTGTGGGAACCCCGCACTCCCTCTCCTCGCGTGTAGTCACATGGCCAAGAGGCTGAGATCCTGTGACTCGGGCCTGGCAGGCAGGGTCCCTCTCCAGGAGAGTTTGAGGGTTCGCCTTACACCCGTGGGCCCTGCGAGGGAGCCCCGGGGTCTCCTCGGTGGGGGAGGGAGCTTGGGGGAGGGTCTCCCCGCAGGTGAAGCAGCATCGCCAGCAAAGGCCCTGCAGCAGGACCACTGGGTTCATCCAGCTGCACACCCTCCCCATGCCTCAGTTTCTTGTGTAACTCGGGGCATCCCCTCCAAGAGGATTGAGGCTTAGAGCCACTCCCCGAATCAGGCTCCCAAAGGGTTGCTGTTTCTACCGTGAGGAAGGGAATAGAGGAATGCACCAGAAACAAGCCTTCTAGCCACGGCTGCCCCTGCCTGGCAGAAAGGCAGCCAGATGGGGGGCCTCACCCACTGGCGAAGACCCCCCCCACCGCTCTGCCCTGGGCTGTGGGCTCTGCCAGCCGCCCCCTCTCTGGGGCTGGCTTTCCAGATGCCCCTCTGCCAGGGACTGGCTGCTTTGGACATATGAACACACTCAGTCCTGTGACTGCATAGCCTCAGGGCCTGGGATCCCCCAAAACTCATAGTGGTTTTGCACATAGGAATCACTGTGCCTCGATCGTAGCATTTTAACCCTGCCAGAGAATCCTAGTCCTCATTTGTTTGTTTGTTTGTTTTTCATTTATGCATACAAGAGCTGGGGTGTAAGCCAGAGGTGTGGGGTGGTGAGAGGATTCCCCAGAGACAGAGTGGGGAGCAGAGCAGGCGGATTGACCGAAGTACACTGCTGAGGGGAGCAGCGGGGAGGCAGGAGAGGTCTGCTGCGCCATGTGGGAAGCTCCCTGGCTGGGGATCGAACTCGTGCAGCAGTGGCTGCTCATAGCTTCATAGGCTGAGACTTAACCCGTTGTGCCACCAGGGAGGCCCCCAGTCCTCATTTCTAGAACAAGCATCACCCCAGTGGACTGAGGCTGCTACACCTGCAGCAGGTCTGGCCCAAACCCAGTAAAATCGTGAAGACTGGTGGTTCCGGCAGCTGCCAGGGTGTCTTCTGAACAGTCACTGCCCACCGGGAGCTGCTGGACCAGCCCGTGCTCAGGAGGCTCCAGAGCCCCCAGGCTACACCCCCTCCCCCCAGCTTGACCCACATCCTCAGTGTCTCTGAACCTCAAGTGGGGTCACCAAGCCCCGCACAGGTGGGGGAGGTCCAGTGAGACGGTGTCTGTGACCCAGTGTCTGGCACCCCACATTCCAGCAGGGCCACCAGCCGGCGTCTCCGGGGTAGGATGTGCGGCCCCCAGGGTGTGGCTGTGTCCTCTGGGAGTGACCCATGTGGCCAGGGCCAGCCCGGCCTGTTCACCTCCTCTCCCGTGCGCTGTAATGCCCGGCGCTCTCTGGGCACGCAGCCCTGTGTCAGAGCAGCGCTTGTCCTCAGTCGCCCAGATCGGGGGGGTGCGGGGGCCAGACCAGCATCCCCCTCCCGCTGAGACCTGCAGAGGCCAGGGGCTGGGCGATGAGCCGATAAAACAGGTTTACAATGGAAGTAGGTTACTGCATATTTAGACTATTTTTGTCGTGAGGTATCACGTGCAGGTGTTAAGCATCCACTTCGAGTTGGGTGAGCGTGGACAGGTGTATGCTGGGTTCTTTCTCACGATGTCCACCCGTGATGGGCAGCGAGGGACAGTCCCCCAAGCCTGGGCTCGCCGACCTCACGCAGCCCCATCTCCTCAGTGCCCACCTTCCCTCGCTCCCCAAATAGGGTGGCTCAGCCTCCTCCCAAGCCCATCTCCCCCTTCGGGGTTGGGAGGCCTGTGGGTCAGGGATGGTCAGTGACCGAGGCCGAGGCCTCCCTCACAGCATCCGGGAGATTCACCCTTCTCTGTAATAACAGTTGTGACTGGGACTCATGGCCCCCATTGCGAGCCTCCCGGAATGTTTCCACTCAGATGATTGCTTTGTTTAATGTTTACCACAGGCCTGGAGACTGGTCTTGGCTCCATTTTCAGATAAGCTCAAGGGTCATTTGTCCAAAGGTCAAATAGCAAGGAAGTGGACCAGCCAGGACAGCCCCAGCTGCTGGTCCTGGACCTGCCTGTCCCTCCTCGGCCTCTGTCAGCACCGCACTGCACGCCGCTCTTGCCTGCCTGCCGAGAGCCCAGGCTAGACTGGGTGCTGGGCGTCAGGCATGAACGGAGCAGAGCTCCTGCCCTCGGGGGAAAGGACAGGCCTGCCCCATGGCCACATCTGTCCTCCAAACGGTGTGAGAAATATGTCCTGCTAGGGGCCGGGGGACCGTGCAGGGACTGAGTGTCTCACCGTGGCCGGCTCCACCTCGGGAGACCCAGCAAACTCGGACGCTTTTGGGGGGCAGCCTTGCCTCCATGCTGTCCACCTCTGCAGGCCTGCCTGGGCCCTGGGCGCCCCTGTGTCGCCACAGACTGTTGGCCTCACCTCCTGCTGGGTACAGGTGCAGGAGTTGAGACCACCCAGTTCAAATGTTGGCTCAGCCTCTGGTGACCCTGCTCAAGGCCCCCAACTTCTGTGCCTCAACTTCCCCCTCAGTCAAATGGGGGTGCTGGTGATAGGTCTGGTTCCTGGGGTTGCTGTAAGGATTAAAGTAGTTACGCGCATCAAATACACTGAGCCTGGAGAGCAGAGACTGGCTTCAAAAAGCGTCACGGAAGAGGGCACGTCGCCCACAGCCGCTGGGATTGTGTGGACGTCTGGCTCGGGAAGAAACCACAAGCCCACCGCCCGCCAGAGACCTCAGAGGCTGCTTGGTCCCCTGGAGCCTCACGCAGTTCGTGGGTGGGAGTTGGTGAAGTACCTTCCTTCGCTCCCTTCTCCCTGCCCGCGCCCTGCGAGCTCACAACACCCAGTCTGGAAAAAGCCACGGACTCGGCTTTCCGGGCCAGGGCGGTGGCCTCCTCCCTTCTGCACCGGGTGGACCCTCCACCGTCCCCTCCTCCGCCCACTCCCTGGATTCCGCAGCTGAGTGGCCGCAGCACAGACTGCAGAGGCCACAGGCCCGCAGCAGCTGCCGGGGTCGGCACTGGGCCTGCAGAGCCGGCTGCCGGGCTGGGATCTGGTGAACACAGAATCAGCTCCTGCCCTGTGCCAGACGGCCCGCTGGCGCTGCCCCAGGACCTGATGCCTGCGCGGGACTGAACTGTGCTGTCCGGGCCCGGGAGCTGTTCTCCCCCCTGGCATGGTTTTGACCCCAGCCACGTTGCCCCCTTGTTACAAAGTGACTGCTGCAGCTCCGGCCACCAGTCCACATTCCAGGCGAGACATCAAGGAAAGGGCAAAGTCCTCTCTCTAAAAGGGCAGTCCTCCCCGGGGATCTTCTCCTTCACCTCCCTACTCCAGAACTGGGTCCCCTGGGCAGCCTAGCTGCAGGACAGGCTGAGGGATGGCACACAAACACCAGGCACTCCTGAGTCTTGAAAACCAAAGGAGATGTGCCGGGGAAGGGCAGGGGCTGCCCTGGGATCCTTTGCCACCTCAGAGTGGGTCTCCACACTGCCTTGCCCTTGAGAGGCGGCCCCGGGAAGCTTCCCCGGCCGCAGCTGCCTGCCGTCAGCCTGCACCCAGGGCGCCACCTTCAGTAACCAGCAGCCTCCTGGGGCGGGCGCGCTGTGTCCCAGCCACACTTACTTCCAGCTTCCGTGCCCAGAGCTGCCCTGAGTCCGTGACTCTTAGCACCAGGCCCTTCCAGCACTGCCCACCCTGCTGCCCGAGCTGCCCCTGTGGGCAGAGAGGGGCGAGTTTCGTCTCCCTGATAGCGATGTTCTCTGGGGGTGGTGGCTGCTTCCCCGGGGGCTCGCTCCCCACTTTTGGCTACAGGCCTCCTCTCGCCAGGGAGGCTGGGGGTCTGGGCTGCACTATGTGCTGATCAGCCCCCTGTTGCGCTTTCCTCTCTCCTCTCCCGCCCTGGAGCCCAGCATGGACAGCACCCCTGCAGCCATCCAGTGGCCCCGTGAGCACTGTCCAGCACTGTCCAGCGCCAGCTGTTCGCATGCACTTGAGCTTTGGCCAGTGCAGGTGGGGGGACGAATTGTTCATTTGAGCCGTGTGACAAGTGGCCACCCGCCAAGCAGTGCAGTTCAAGGCTAGAGTGAGCACCCCTGTTCCCGCCAAGGGGGGAGATCTGTACTCTGTAGCCTCACCCAGATTCATAAGGAGTGGGTTCTTCTAAGGGCCCAGAGAGGGACAGTAACTTGCTCAAGGTCACACAGCAAGGTAGGAATCCCTCTGGGGCAGAAAGCCAAGGCTTCCAGCTCCAGCCTCTTGATTCCTCCCGAGGGATATGGCGGCTCCCCTCCAGGCTTAGGGGAGGGGGCTGTGGGCACGATGGCACAGGGAGCTCTCCGCGTGGAGCCCATTTCAGTGCCTGATACACAGTTCATGTAGTCCCATCACCCCCATTTTGCAGGGGGAGGCAGGTCTGCCCCAGTCCCAGAGTCCAGTAGTTCCAGGTTGCCGCTGCCTCTGCCCCTGGACAGGTGAGGGTGTGCAACATCTGGGTGAGCCCGCCCAGCCAGGGCAGGTGTGGTCAGGAAGCTTGGACAAGCCTGTCTTTCCAGAGAGTTGTTTTTCCAGCCTGGTCTCTACGACATGGTTCCTGCCGGTGCCACACCTGGTGTCCCGCCCTCCTGCTTATTCAGGGACGACTCAAGGGCAGGGCTTAGGTGCCGGGTACACCTGTTTGAAAGGCCAACCTTTGCCACTGTTCCCCAGGAAGCACGCCGGCCTGCCTTGTTTTCGGCTCTCATCTACGTCGGGAGTGCAGGGAAGGCTGCGCCACGCTTTTCTATGCCCGCACTACCTTCTTTGTGGCGAAACCCCTTCTCAAGATGGCCCCCTTTCATTGTGCCTGTGGGGTGGGAGAGGGGTTGCTTGATAAAACACAGCATACCCAGTTACATTTGAATTTCAGATAAATAATGAGTGACTTTTTAGTATAAGTATATCCTAACTTTGCGTGGGATGTATTTACACTGAAAAATCATTCTTGGTTTGGCAGAAATTCAAATTGAATTGTGCATGTGGGGGTTCTTTGGCTTGTTTTGCTTTGGTTTGTTTTGCTAGATCTGGCTACCCTGAATGGATAGCTAGGTATCCCCTAGCTGTGTACGTGACTGCTGAGACCTGAGGAATGGCCGGACTCATTGAAGGTCCTGACAGCATCCAATCAGGGCTACATTTGAAGCCAGATCTCTTGGAATCCTCTCTCTTCTGTGTAGACACAGTAAACAACTTCAGTGACTGCCTCCTGGCAGTTTGAGGAGACCCAGAAAGCACACCCCTAAAAAAAAAAAAATATCAAACCAAAACAAACCTGTCTTCCACCTGCACGGTAATATAAATAGAAATGGGGAGTCTAGCAGTCTCTCACACTTTATTGTGAAATAGACTTCCAGGGCAGGTGAGTGGGAAGGAATCCTGGCAGGATAGGTGGTTGGAGAGAATTGAGAGAGGAAAGTATCTTGGCTCATTGGGACCGCAGTAACAAAACACCATAGCCCGGGTGACTTACACGCAACAGAAGTTCTCCCCACAGTTGTGAGGCTCGAGGTCCAAGGTCAGCATGCTGGGAGATCTGGTGTCTGCCGGGGACTCTTACTGGTTCATAGTTTAATGTCCTCTCTCTGTGTCCCACTTTGGAGAAGAGGCAGGATAGCTCTCTGGAATCTCCTTTATAAAGGCACTAATTCCGTTCACGAGGACCCACCCTCATGACCGTATCACCTTCCAAAGGCCCCACCACCAAATATCATCTCCTTGAGGATTAGGGCTCAACATAGGAACCCTATGAAGGGTGCAAACAGTCTAGGGCAGGGAGCAAAAATGAAAATTCAAGTCCTTGGGTATTGCTTAAGGAAGGGAGTCAGGTCTAAGGTCACAGGGAGGTGGTCAAAGGTAAGACCTTTTATAATCTGACCCCAGTGTACCTCTTTAGGCTTCATCCTGCTCTACTTCACCTGGTACCCATTCAGTGGTCACCCAGAGACCTCTGGTTTTCTACCCTCTCCACTGCCTCCCATCCTCCAGGCACCCCATCTTCCAAGGCCCATCTCAGATGTCCTTGTGCCCCAAGGAGATATAGCCCCGCATTGTGTTCTGCCTGCTTGTGTGTGTGCTGCTTCTGTTCGCTGGAGACTTCCTGGGGTCCAGGTGCTCCCTTCTCCTTTCTGGACACCTGAACCGGACCCGCAGTGTAGGCCTGAAGTGTTTGCCTGCAATGAGGGCAGGGGGGGCCTCCAAAGCAGACCTCCTGCTTTGCAGTTGTGCTGAGAGACATGGACGGTCCCCAGCCTGTGCGTGAGTCCATCACTGTCTTGAGCAGTGAGGCATCTCCCTATGGACAAGCTGCTCCCCTGCCGTGCATATCAAGGGGGGCGGGGGGTGCTGAGGGGGGTAAGACCTGTGCCCTTGGCAGGTCCTGGGAGCTCTAGCCCAGGACAGGCCTGTCTGTGTCGCACACTCCAGGGGCCCTCGTGCCAGCAGTGGTGGTGAGGTCTGGCACGGGGTGGATCCCTGGAGTCTCTTGCTGGGGGGTAGGTGGTGGGGGGGTCATTTGCCTGTTAGGGAGCTGTGCCCAGTGAGCCCCAGCGGTAGTAAGTGCACATTCTGACCTTGTGTGTGTGCTCCCCTGGGGTCAGCATTGAGGTCTGCGCCATTGCCCACTT
Source organism: Scalopus aquaticus (assembly GCA_004024925.1). NCBI lineage: Eukaryota > Metazoa > Chordata > Mammalia > Eulipotyphla > Talpidae > Scalopus > Scalopus aquaticus. Next base: position 96,032 of record PVIJ01001678.1, read on the forward strand.
CCACTACCCTCTGTGGCACCCCCTCTGCCGCTGCTTAGCGGAGCAGGCCTGGTGTGGCTGTCGACCAGCCTGCAGGCCCGAGCTGCTCTGGACCCCTGTGGGATGTAGTGTACCCCCTGGGGACCTTCCCTCTGTGTTCTTGGCCTCATCCCTGGGGAGTCGGCATGTAAAGGGTTGGGTGTGGGTGTTAGGGAAAACTTTGCCTGCGGTGTCGCTGCTGTTACTGCTGCTGGGCCCCCGTCTTCCTGCACACCCAGCTGTGAACGCGAGCCCTACGTCACACACTCGTGAGGGCTGTGTTCTCCGAGCTGTGCCGAGTGTGCCTCTCTGGGGCTGTTCCCACGTGCAACAGGGAAATAGGGCGCTGGGGCCGGCCAGCTGTGGCTTCTCGTCCCAGCCCTCCTGTCTGCTGACCTATGACCTCGTGAGTCACTTCACGTCCCTGAGCTTTGACTTCCTGATCTATAAAATAGGAGTTTGAGCGCAGCTGCCGCTGGCTTGGCACAGCTCAGTGAGATGGTGCCCGCAGAGCATAACGGGGCTGCAGCAGGCTCCTGGAGTGATGCTGCCTCCTGCCAGCCCTCCTTCCCCCTCTCGTCCTGCCCTTTGGGGGGACCAAGACCGTCGCCGTTGGAGTGGACCCTCCCGGTGCTGTGACAGCAGCCGAGGAGCCCTAGAGGGTGTGCGGGCAGCGGAGGGTCCTACTGGGTGTGCTCTGCAGATTGGGTGGGACCGAGAACCGGGCCTGAGGCTGTTCTCAATAAAGTGGGGGCTGGCGGGGGCGGGGTCTTCCCTGCATATGCGCAGGAAAGGCTCTCAGTGTGGAGTGACCAGGATAAACCCCTCTGAACAGCCCCCCCGGAAGTGAGCGTGCGCGGGCAGCACCCCTTCCCCTAACGTGTGCCTTCTCCCCCAGTGCTCCTGCGGGAGGAGGTGTCCCGGCTCCAGGAGGAGGTCCACCTGCTGCGGCAGATGAAGGAGATGCTGACGAAGGACCTGGAGGAGTCACAGGGCGGCAAGTCCTCCGAGATCCTCTCGGCCACCGAGCTCAGGGTCCAGCTGGGCCAGAAGGAGCAGGAGCTAGCCAGAGCCAAAGAAGCTTTGCAGGGTGAGTGACAAATCGGCAGCGCAGCGGGGGCGCAGCGGGGGCGGGGCAGACCCCCCCCATCTGGGGCTCGGGGTGCAGGGAGCCAGGGTCCGGCCTCAGTGGGCACTGTGGCATCAACTCTGGGGTCTCCCAGAGCAGCGCCCTATCCCTTTTTGGCTGGAATTATGGGTCCTGCAGGGCTGGACCCTGGTGCCGTTCCCTCCTGTTGCGGAGGTTGTCGGGAGCCTCCCTCCAAGGCGAGAGTGGACGGGGCATCACAGAGCCAGGACGCTGACCCCGTGCCAAGGCCTCTTCCCCAGCACTGGCACGTGCCTTTGGCAGCTCCCTCCGGGGCGGTGGGGGTGTGCAGCCTTCTCTCGCGGGGCACACATCTGTCCCCCCGTTGTACTCCTCTGGCCACGGTGGGCTCTGGCGAGGGCTTGGGCTTCTCGAGCTGCTGGGTCGGGAGCCCCTCCCCTCTCCGGAGCACAGCGCCGTGGCTGGGCTGCAGGGAGGAGGTGGCGAGAAAGTGTCCCCGTGGTCTCTTCCTGAGATGACCACGGACTCAGCGCCACCTTGTGGTCAGTCTCTCGTCCTTTCTGGTGGTCTGGGCGTGGGCCACTGGCTCAACGGTTCCCCTGGGCGCCTCCTGTCCTCAGTCTGGGCCTGGCTGGCCATCTCCTCGCAGTGCTCGCGGAACTTGGTATGAAAGGTGGGCCGGGGTGGAGCCTTTGGGGTCTGCCTTGATTCATGGGAGCCCCCCTAGTGTTTTCAGTTCTCCTGGGGGAATGAGAGGCAGTAAGGCTGGGCATCCCTTTATTAGAACCATAAATACGCATTGAAAACTTGAGCTTTGAAGCTAAAGTGTCAAAACGTTAGTGCAATTTTGGGCTGCTGTAGCAAAGAGACCCCAAAAAGCATGACTTAAGGAGTATTCTTGTTTCATCCATACCCATCCCCCAGGGAGTATTTCAGGCTAATGGGTGTCTGCTCCCCTTGGCCTGGGAGAGACCCAGGCAACTTGGCCAAGGTTGCAGAGCTTATGAGCAGCAGAGATGAAACTTGCCCCCCTACACCACCTCACCCCTCTGGGTGTGCTCCCCGGGAGTGAAATCTGCCTGGACGAAAGAGCCGGGAGACCACTGGACAGCAGTGGGGGCAGCAGACCCCGGAGTCAGACTGGGCTTAGCTCCCAGCTCTACCACTCATGAGCTGTGTGGCCGTGGGCAAGCGCCCTGACCTCTCGGAACCATAGTTTCCTTGCTGAGGGTAGCAACAGCACCTGCTTTGCTTATAATTGGGGTGAATAATCATAACTATTTCTTAGTTTTTGTGAGGATTAAATGAGATAGAAGGGCCTGGCCCTTGCCTAGAGCCACACGTGCAAATACTCAGTGATGGTCAGCTGAGAGGCGGCTGGGCCTGCCACGTGACGGAGATGCCGGTCACCTGATCCCCATGAGGGGCCAGACTTTAGACCCCCTCACTCCATCCAGCTCAAGGTGGCAGCGTCCCGACAAGCAGGGGGATGGATGTTTGCGGCACCCCGAGCCTCCCGCCTGGCATCCTGCAGTAGTAAATGAGTTGCTTCCTCCCCAGCCACAGCAGGCCATGAGTAAATTGCAGACAGATGTGGGCAGAGGAGGCTGGGGCATGAAAAGGGATTTATATGCCCATAATGAGAAGAGCAGTCAGCGGCAGATGTTGGGCGACACTTGCTCACAGCCAGTGTCCCTGCTTGGGAAAATGCAAAGGCCCCGGAAGACATCTATGCCGGTCCACCAGCAGTCTCTGGGGTGGGAGGAAACCAGAATTTTCCAGCATGTGAGATTAGAAACCCAAGCAAACGCCCAACACATCAATCCATAGTTGCAACATCAAAGCAATGAAAATATCAAGTTTGAGGAGACTGGGGTCTAGAAGCTTCCTTTGTTTCTATGGGGGTAAATCTGGAAATGTGTGGTTTAGGGTTCTGGTCTCACTTGGGAGCTTAAAGGCTGGAACACTGAATGGTGTTTGTTTGTCTGTTTGTTTGTTTTTTAAAGATTTATTTATTTGTGCATGTGAGAGCTGAGGCATAGGCCAGAGGTGGGGAGTGGAAGGGTGAGAGGATTCGCCAGAGACAGAGTGGGGAACAGAACAGGGAGATTGATGGAAGTACACTGCTGAGGGGAGCAACAGGAGAGGCAGGAGAGGTCTGCTGCATGCCATGTGGGTCAGCTCTCTGGCCAGGGATCGAACTTGTGCTGCAGCGGCTGCTGGTAGCTTCATAGTGCTGAGATTTAACCCCTTGCGCCACCAGGGAGGCCCCTGAATGGTGGTTTAAGGAAGGAGAGTGTCATCCTGAGGGTAAGCTCAGCCAGGGTTCCCGCAAGACCCTGGGCCTACTGTGTGATGAGCTTGCAGCTTGTGGGACCCCTTTGGGGTGTCTTGATTTCCCCAGGCCCTCTCAGTTTCATTGATTTCTCAGAGATTCAAGACATTACAGAAACGATGATAATGAAAATTCGCTTCTTCCCTTTTTTAATCACTTAATGGCATGTCGAGCGCGTTGAACATTTTCCCATAACAATAAATACTCTTTGAAAACATAATTTTTAATGAGTACATAATGTTCTACCAAATGGAGGCACCATCGTTTATTTAGCCATTTCCCTGTTATTGGACATTTAAGCTGTTTCCATTTTTTTCATTTTTTTTTTGCCATTCTAGAATGGCAAATATATATTACCATTCTATAATACCACACTCTGTGTTTGTAAATCTGGTTATTTTCTTAAGACAGCATTTCTCAAATTTGTCAGTCTCAGGCCTACTGTCCATTCGTGGAGACACACGAGCTGGTTTATATGGTTTAGATTTCATGGTTTCTGTCACCTTAGAAATTAAAAGTGAGAGCATGTGTAAACCTTCATGTATTTTAAAATAGAAATAATAAAACCCACAAGTAAAATGATGTTTAATGAAAAATCACCGTATTTTCTGAAACACAGAGATTTGCATGAGATGGGCAGGCGGTTTTACATTTTTGCATGTTCACGTCCAGCTTCTGGGAAGAAGACAGCTGAATTATTCTTTTTTTTTTTTTAAAGATTTATTTATTTATTTATGCATACAAGCTGGGGTACAGGCCAGAGGCGTGGGGTGGCGAGAAGGTTCACCAGAGACAGAGCAGGGAGCAGAACAGGCAGATCAGAAATACACTGCTGAGGGGAGCAGCGGGCGAGGCAGGAGAGGTCTGCCGCGCCATGTGGGATTCTCCACGGCTGGGCGTCGAACCGGCATCGCTCGAGGCCGACAGCTCCACAGCGCAGCGCTCAACCGCTGCGCCACCGGGGAGGCCCCTGAATTATTCTTAAACCTGCTCCTCCGTCAGCTTTTTAGGATTGTTGTTGTCTTCTCGCTCTTGTTTTTTTAAAGATTTATATATTTATGCCTATGAAAACTGGGGTGTAGGCCAGAGGTGTGGGGTGGTGAGAGGATTCATCAGAGACGGAGTGGGGAGCAGAACAGGCAGATTCACTAAACTACACTGCTGAGGGGAGCAGTGGGTGAGACAGGAGAGGTCTGCTGCGCCATGTGGGAATCTCCCTGGCCAGGGATCGACCTCGTGTTTCAGTGGCTTCAGGTAGCTTCATACGCTGAGACTTAACCCCTTGCGCTGCCAAGGAGGCCCAGGATTCTTGTCTTGGTGGCAGAGCTGACCTCACATGAATATGGAGTCACAGATAACAGTGACTCTTCTTTGCAGCATGGATGCTCCCCCAGTGGAAAATTGCAAAGAAGCTTGCTGCAGTCTGGAGTCTGAAACTTTATCTGGGGAAGGTTTTGTTCTGTGTTTCTAAGGCCAGAGCACTCAGTCTGGTTTACACTTTGAGTGGCCCTGGCTACCCACCTAGGGCATTTTTTAACACCTGACCATTTCCATAAATCCCTTGGAAAATACCGGTCCTCTCATGATTTCTCTAGCATGTCACCTCTCTTCCACAGCATAGCCCTAGTACCAGTATAAATAAGGCACATTTGTTGTCGTCACCCCCAGTCCCCTCGGCAAAGTCTTTTAAGTCCTGAGAAGCTGTGAGTCATAGTGGTGGATGGAGTTTGCCAAAATTCGAACGTTCCTCCAAAATTCAGGTTTTATCATTGGCAGCAAAGGCGGCCGGCTGTCTGCAAGGAGCAGGCTGCAACTCTGAACTCAGGCTGGTGGCTCCAGAGCCTGTGGCTTGTGTATTAGTCATCCCTTCAGGTACAAATGATGTCTGCAGAAAGGTGGCACGGTGCGCCCCCAGGGTGGGGGCAGTGGGGACAGCCTTTGTGTGCAGCAGTAGTTCCAGTGCGTTTCCGGTTTATTAAAAGACTGGTAGTCATGGATCCAGCTTTAATACAATTAATCATTTTTGCTCTCTCACCAAGGACACGCTTAAGTCACACTCTCATTCTCCCCCCAACTGTGAGTGCACCATGGAAAAGATGTGACGATTACTCACAGGGCCACAGTTTCTGCTGGGATGTCAGCATTTCACCCTACGTTGCTTTTGCACCAGTGGTGCAAATACTAACACAGAAAAAAAAAAAGCAGAGCGTTATCATATTTTGATGCAAAAGGTTTCCTCTTGGACACCCTGCATCCGTGGTGGTGATGGTGACAGGTGGCACCTGGCACTCCGGAACACTTTCTGTGGCACACCTGGGAGAACTTGAGCTTGTTCAAGCCCCCAGCAAGCCTGTGGGGGGCTGTGAATGCCAGGATGCCAGGCGGCACCGGTGAGGGCCAGGCTAGGCAACCATGCCCCTCCAGAGCCCTTCGGCGATGCTGGCAGGGACAGAGGGGTGTTGCTGCAGGGAGAGGAACTTGAACAAAGGCAGGCGGGCCATTGTGTTGGCGGGGGGCAGGGGAACCCCGTATTGAGGCTGCGGACTAGTGGGGTGGTGGAGATGGTCGTGTTCAGTCTCCGGCTGATTGCACAAGCTTGGGGACCACGGGGTTCTGAGCAGGACCTGAGCAGGAGGCACGATGAGATGCAGGGCGTTTAGGGTGCCCCCCCCTTCCCTTTCCCTCTGTCTCTGTCTCCTTGCCTTTGCAGCCTCGTCTCTCTCCCGCGTGGCGGACATGCATGTGGGTCTGGTCACGTTGCTCCAGGTGGGCCTCTTCCGTGCCCCCCAGCTTCCTGCTGGCCACTCTTCCTCTGAGGCCCAGCTCAGCCTCTGCTTCCTGGACCCTCGCTGCTGACGGACTCCGGGTCTGTGGCTGGCAGCATCATGCCCCCCCTCCCACCAAGTGCCAGCACCCTAATTCCTCGAACCTGTGAACGTGACAGATCACATGGCAAAGGGAGTGAAGGTTGCTCATCAGCGGTCCCCAGTGGGGGGCTGCCCAGGGTGATTCGTGGGCCCAGTGTCATCACAAGGGTCTTCAAAGTGCAAGAGGCAGATGGCCAGAGGCAGAGAAGGCGGCACCATGACAGAGCAGAGCTTGGAGATCCAGTGTGAGGACTCTGCCGCCACAGGAGATGAGGAAGGGGCCGTGAGCCAGGGAAAGTGGGCGTCCCCTGGAAGCAGGCAGAGGCCGGAGATGGGTGACCCCCAGGCCCTCCTGCAGAAGAAACACAGCCTGGTGAGAACAATTTCACACTCTGACCTCCAGAACGAGGAGATAATCGATATGATTTTTTGTACGTCACAAAATTTGTGATTTGTTCACAGCAGCAGGAGGAAATGAATAGAGGCCTCTGCTCCCTGTACTCAGCAGCCCAGATGGGGAGCCCCAAGATCTGCGTGCACAGCGGGGGGCTCTGTGTCTTGTGGGCTTGCACTGGACAGGCCCACAGCCAGCGCAGAGCTGCCTGGTGAGGCAGACGCAGCCGACAGTCGCCAAGCGCGGGGAGAAGGACTCCCGTCTCCTCTCTTGAGCAGAAGGAGTGAGGCCAGTTGACGCCTTTTCCTGCTTCAGAATGAGTCACCTGTCCTAGACCACACTCTTGGAAGGAATTCAGTTTTATTATTTAATTTGCTCATTCAACAAATACTCCCACTTCCCTATACCAAGCCCTCGACTGTGGATTACAGGACTCAGCAGCGGGTTGGCCTCCAGCCCTGCCTGGGCCCAGTGCACACCCGAACCCACAACACCCTCAACCCAGGTCGGCTGACAAATACTGGAGCGGCCAGCCGGGCTGGTAAATAAGAACCTGCGTCACAGACATTCCTGCCTCGCAGAGCTCTGGGCTCTGGGTTTATCTTAGCCCTGGGATGGGGGAGGGGAGACTCCAGTGCCCGCTTCATGCCCAGCAGGGGCAGCCAGGCCGCCCGGGCAGGAGGTGGCCCACGTGTCTGTCCAGTAGGATGATGTGTCCCGAGCCCGGCGTGCTCTGCCCACCTGCCCTCTGCACGGCCCCGTCTCCCAGCGCCGCGCGGGCTCCAGGAGCGGCTGATGCCCCCGGCCCCCTCCCCATGTCTTGCTCCGTTCTCCGTCTCGCTCCTTTTGTTACCAAAGACTTACTCATGTTCGGGACATTTTATCCCCCGGGCTGAATTTCTGTGTGTGAAGTGACCACTGCTTAGGGTCCCCAGAGCCAGCCTGATGGCCCCAGGACTGCAGGTGGGGAGCACCCCGAGCCTGCCTGCCCGGCCCACAGGCCGCCACGGATACCGCGTAGAGCGGAGTCCCAGGGACTGAATGATGACTGATGGCCACAAACTTTGTCCCTTTGGCTCCCCCGATTTCTGTCTGTTGCTACGTATGTCCTCGCTTCTTGTTTTCACCTGGGCTTCCCCTTTGCGCCTGTGCTGTGGGAAGGCAGGGGGTGCAGCCCCCTCCCTTGAGCTGCCACCCCTCCCAGCCTGTGCCCTCTGGCCTCTCCTTCCACACCTCGCGCCTGGTTCTCAGCGGGCTCCTCTGTGCCACGCTCTGGTCGTGGGAATCTTTCATTCACCCTGAGGATGCTGGGAGGCCGGCTGTTTTGGCTGTTTGAGGCTACACAGGTGCTGCTTGGATTCGCCTGGTGTGTCTGATGCTGGCTTTGGAAATGTGCACCAGAGCTCGGCCGCTTCCCCACTCAGAACAGAGCGCACATGTACCCATTTCGCAGTTGGGGTGATGGGGGGCGGTGACACACGGGGCTTTCTCTTCTCCGCCGGCATTTATTTGGCGCCTGGACTGTCCCGAACACTCTCCTGCTTGCTGTGCCTGCAGGAACACATCGATCCACCCAGCACCCCCTGTTCAACGAGGAGTGTTCGTTAGCCTCAGTTTCCCCATCTACAGAAGGGGGATGAGACAGGCTAGGTCTGGGAGGTCTCCTGGCTAATGGGCTTTAGAGTCAAGAGTTGACCCCCAGTGAGTCGGGTTCCCAAACCTCTGTTCTGAGCAGACACTTCCTTGATTCCAAGAATCTTTGGGCTATCGCAGCAGGAGAGGAAGGAAGCGGGATAGGGAGGAAGGAGAAGGAAGAACAGATCTGGGTTAGGGAACACGGCCTTTGTGGTGTCCAGTTTTATTTGGATTTGTTCATTCCTTCCTAGTCTTTGCTGTGGAAGTGGCCCCGGGGAATAAAAGCGTCTGCGCTGGTCTTTGGGTCACTCAGTCCTGGAGCTTGTCCTCTCCACCCCCTCGTTCCTTCCATACTTACTGCACCTGCTTGGCCCTGGGGAAGTCTGTGGTCTCGGCTGCCTCAGGGGCCCCTATTAAGGTGCCTGCAAGGGCTGCTGACCCCGAGCCCTGGCTCTTATTTAACTCACCCCCATCCCTTCCCATGCAGGGTCAGAGGCTGAGCTGGCTGAAAGGAGGCTGGAACTTGGGGTGAGAAAAGCCAGGCTCTCGAGCCGCCTTCCGACCACCTGTCCGAAGCCCCGTTAAGGTCTGTGTGGAGCCGTGGCTTCTCACCCTGTGGGACAGGCCGTGACCCTGAGCCCGTGGCAGGAAGACAAAAGCCACACTGACCGCCACCCTGGGAGAAGAGCCCTGGCGTGGGCCACGAAGGGTCCTTTTCAGACTTGACCTCGAGGTGGTGGGGGTGGCTGGATGAACTCTAGCCCAAGCGGCGGTGGACATGGGGTCAAGTCTGATGGGGGGGGTCTCACACTGATTCTTCTCAGCCCTTGTTGGTTCCTCAGGGGAGACTGTCCTGCCTCAGCCAGGGGTCTGGGGCTTGAGCTGCCTTCCTGGAGCTTCCTTCCTCCCTACCCCACCCCAGTATCTCACTGGAGGGTCCAAGACGGCTTCACACCCACTCACTGATGGTTGGTCAGGAAAGGAGGAAGCAGGGCTTTGTGGGCCTCCAGGGAAACATGGGCTGGGGTGGGGAGCAGGGTAACACAGTTTCACTCAGATATCCATCCTCGCAACAACCCCATGACAAAGGTGGAGTTCACCAGCCTCTGACCCTCAGTTGGGGAAACTGAGGCTCCAGGGGGGGCATAGAGCAGACAGGTCTCAGTGTTTGAATTGTAAGTCCATGCCTGACACAAGTCCCTTAGCATTGTCCCGGTGTGTGGTTTTGGTCAGTAGAAATCTCTTCACGGTACTAAAACCTTATGTAGAACCCCACTCACTTATTCATTCAACAAACACTCGTTCAGGTCCTGCTATTTGCAGACCATTGTTCCGGGACCTTGGGGGTGTATCTATGAGCAAAAGAGACCAAAAAATCCATGTGGAGCTCACATTCTAGAAAGCTGTGCCAGTTATTTTCAATGTGTAATAAACTGTCCCTAATTTTAATGGGGTCGGACAATCCCTCTTCTTACATCTTATGATGTTGTAACAGGAGCTTGACAGGGCTCAGCTGGGCGATTCTTCCTGCCACGTGGGGTCAGTGAAGGCAGGGGCGGGGATTGTCCCCCACTGGCATCTCACTGGAGGGTCCAAGATGGCTTCACATCCTGTCTGGTGCTTTGGAGGTGCCTGGGCTCAACTGGACGGACACCCAGAGCACCCATGGGCGGCCCTTTTTGCATAGGGGTCAGACCTGTGCAGAGGCAAAGAGGGTGCCAAGAAACCACAGGGCAAGCTGCAAGGCTTCTTATGGCCTGGCCTGAGATGCCACTTAGCATCACTTCCGCCACACCTGTGGGTGGCAGGCCAGCCAGCGGCCCCACAATGAAAAGATTGTGGTGTGAGTAATATTGTGTCCAATTTTGCACAAATACCATCTGCTACCAAGGGAGGAAAAAGAGCAACCATGCACAAAGATGGGAGGTGTGTCAGGAGATGGCACGCACTAGGCGGACTGGACACTGTAGAATAGGGTGAGATCGGACCTGGCCGTTTCACCCCGGTGCTGACTCACCTGGGAAACACCCCCCCACACAAAGGCTTGTCCGCAAACGGTCCCTGCAGCTGCACTGATAATGGCCCCGAACTGCAAACAGCCTGATGCCCAACTCCAGATGCATGAGCCATCCTCGGCAATAAAGCCACAAGCCGTTGATCTATGCAGGGTTCACGGAGGGACAGAGTCCTGAAAGAGGGTTATCCTGGGGGAGGTGCGGGGGCCCTGCAGTGTGGGTACAGTTGGTTTAAGGTCGTTTATAATTGATAAATTTGTTCTTAAAAAGAGGGGCAGGGTGTTAGGGGCATTTGTGGCGGGGAGCATATTAGATTCCCCACAGCCCATGTCATAAATACGGCCTCCTGCTTTGCCCCCCTGCCCTGCTTGTGGCCTTAGCGGGTCATGGGGGGCCCCAGCTGGGCGGGGTCCCGGGGCTCCGGCTGTGGTAGGGGAACTGAGGGGACTCTCGTGTGTACCCTCCAGTCCTGTTGAGGCCCCAGCCCCCTGCGCTCCTGGCCTTGCACTCCAGGGCCTGGCAGAGACGCGTGAGGTCCGAGGTGACGCGCACTGTGGCTGGACTCCCGGCGCAGCTCCATGAATAGCCCTGACCACACAGGCGGCCAGCAGCTGAGACAAAAGCTGCTGATAATGAGACAAACAGGACAGGCCTTCGTGCTCACAGCCCCACACGGGCACACAAAAGGAGGAGAGGCATTTGAGGGCACTGGACTAAAAATAAAAACTCGGACTGACTGAGAAAGACGCATTCTAATTCAGCGCAGGACCAGATACTATGGTGGGGAAGAGGTCAAGGTTACAATCGGGGCTTCCAAAGTGTTTTAAAATTGGCATATGCGTTTAATGTATGTAAATTAATAGGACACATGTATTTACTGAATGTTTCTGGGGGCCAGGAATGCGCCGCCTATGAATTCTCTTAGATCTCATCCCTGTTTTCCAGATGACGAAATAGAGGGTCAGAGAAGTGTCCTGCTGGGAAGTGAAATTTAAACCACGGCAGGTAGCTTGGCTCGGGACCTGGGATCTGTTATAGCCAGCTCACCACACACCCCATGGGAGCCCGCTGCCATTGGCTGAGGCGGTCACGGGTTTTTTAATAATATACTGCATATGAGATACATCTCGGGGCCAGGCTAGGCCTTGAGCCAGAGTCTGTGGGGGCCTCTGAGCAGGAGGTCACAGGTCAGGAGTCCAAGGTTCTTCTTGCCCCAACTCTGCGCCACAGCTAGAAAATCGCAGCAGGAGCTAAATGTTCTTAGGCGCCTTGAGGAGCCTGCTCAGGACTCAGGGGACATTCCTCTGGAAATTGGGGGGAAGAGAGGGTAGAAACAGCCAGCCTTGAATTGCCAGGCAGCTGCCCAGCACAGCCTATGGGTGGGCTTGTGCCTGCCTTGGGGCTGCCACTCCCACCCTGTATGCTCACAGCCTGGCAGGAGGATTCTGGGACTGGTCCCACCTGTCTTGCCAGCATCAGACCTCTCGCCAGCCCCGTGGGGCAGACTTGAGTCCCTGCCATCCTCAGTTAAGCCTCACCCTGCCGTGTGCGCGTTGGCGTCTTGAGGACAGAGTCTGTGTTCCAGACCAAGTCTCTCCTGGGGGCTTCTTACTGCCTCCCACTCCCAGCCCTGGCTGCTTCTTGCTGGAGTGTCTTCCCTTCAGCGCTGCACTGTGCTGGCAGGGCCTGAATCAGAATGATTCTTCTAGATCTTTGTGGCCTAGAACTCGTGAGGGAGAGCTCTGGGGACTGCACAGGTCAAGGGATGTGGCTTGGGAATGAGATTCCAATTCAGAGGCCCAGTAGAGCCGCTGAGTTCAGATGGGGAGCTGGAAGAATAGGCTGGTTCACCGTGTTCTCTCAAATGTCCCGATTATCAAAAGCAACTTGCAACCTGATTGATATGATTGTGGGAGGTTAGAGGTGCATGATCCCATAGGTGGGGCAGGACTTTGCTCCCCTCTTCAGATGAGACCATGATGAATAACCCCCTTTCACTCTCTTGAGGTCTACCATTTGCACCAGTGTCCCCCACAAGCAGTCTTCTTCTTTTGTTGGGTTCTCTTCATCTGAGAGGGTTTCTTCTACCTACTCTTCTGGAGGTTCAGGTCCCCTGTCTGCCTGCAGACTCATGGGGAGTTTCACGTTGGTGGTCATCACTTCTGAGCAAGCTGGAATTGGAGCAAGCTGGAGGGTCTGCCTGCCCTGGGGTGGCACTGCTCCCCTGCAGGTGTGAGGCTTTCCCTTCCCATCCACAGGGTGCTTCCAAGCGGCTCCTAGAAGATGTGTGATATTGAGGCTCAGCAGCCTCCATCACTGTTCAAAGTATATTAAGTAAGTGCAAAAGGTGATGAATAACTTGGGGGTTGGAGGTGGAGGGAGACAGCAGTGACCCAAAATGAGGGGGCTTCACCTCTCCCACATTGCATTCTACGTAGGTACCAAGAGCCTGCAGAGATTTCAAACCAAGCAATTAGGAGCTACTTCTGCTTCTCCCAGGAAGAAGTGTCCCTGTGGTTCTGGGTTTAGCCCAAGTTCCCGGGAAAGAAATGAAAAACGAAAGGTCCAGGCTCCACTTGGCACTTGGCCGAGCTGCTCACCCTCTGTCCCCCGTGGCAGCCCCACGGTTGTGAGCACTCCGTGAGATGATTGGTAGGAGGAGGTGAGAACGGTAAGTACCTCTTTCAGGTTATTTCACTAAGCCTAGAATGACACTATAATTTATTGTCTAAACCAGGAGAGTTTGGCAAGAGTAGTAGGGCCTTTCAGAAGCTGCGCAGGACAACAGGAGCAAGCCAGGTCTGTCCCAAACAGCCAGGATCCACCGCCGTGGGCACTGCCCAGGAGCTGAGTGGGTGGGCGGGTGCCGGCAGGTCGGGGCTGGGGAGGTTGGCACTACCAAAGGTGTGGAATTTGGGTGCTATGGTATACACGGGTGACGGCGAGGTGACCACAGCGTCCACCTGCCCACTGGACATGAGTAATGTGCTTCTGTGGCCCACCAGCACACCCTCCCCTCCGCCGGGTTCATCTGCAGGCTCTGGGACCACCCACCCACTCAGCTTCGTGGTGTTGGAGGGCGACAGGCACTGCAACCTTCTTTATGAACCTGAAAAAGTCGCAATCTTCCCTACGAGCCCATTCCCAGAAGTGGGAGAGAGGAGGGCACAGAAGCGGAGAAGAAAAGGGCTAAATCAGGAGGGGAGCAGATGCATGCTGGTTAATATATGCAGAGAGCACGAGTGAGGCGGCCGGGGAGGGACCACCAGCCCTTGGGGACTCCTGATGGGTGAAACGGGGAGGACGCCGCTCTGGGCCCCTGGGTTGGAGGCTGGGCAGCGCCCATGTCGTCAGGATCTGCAGGGGCCCCCCTGGGCAGAAGGAGAACCTGGAGCTCTAACAGCACGATCTGACTTGGGGGGTAGGAAAGCCACAGCAGTTATTGAGGTGTTGGGGAGACTTGAAATGGACTGCGTGTTAGGTGATTTGTTAACACCCCTGGAACGCGCCGTGAAACCCCGCTGGCCCTGAGAAGGCGAGAGCTGTCGGGGTGGCCCCAGCCCGAGTGCCTGTCTTCCAGGCCGGGCAGGTCACAGCCCCCCTTTTCCTTGACCACCTCCCCAGTGCACACCCCGCCGTGGCCGAGCGCTGGGAACAGATGTCAGTCCCCGTTTGCAGCTGGGAAACTTGTGCGCGGTGATATTGCTGCTGCTTATGAATATTTTAACACGAAAGCGGCAAATCCTGGAAAGTGCTGACTGCAGCTTTCCCGGGCACCTTCTGAGTCTGCTGGGTGCCCCCCTGAGCCAGGGCCACCCAAGGAGCTGGAGGGTCTCCAGCGAGACCCCCCCTCCCCCCCCGTCCCTCCCCACAGGGGGCCTGGGGCCTCACGGGGATAACCTGTCATTGTCCTGTTTTGATGTCACTTCTGGAAAGTGAAGCTCAACTCAGAATGGAAGTGAAGGGGTTGAGGGGTGAGGAGGCAGCAGGGGGGGCTGGCTGACGGTCACCCGGAGCCGGCCAGGGGGCGCACTGAGGACCTGGTGGTTCCTCAACAGCGGGGCTGCCGCTGCTCTTCTCTACCCCCATTTAACCCACGCACTGGGGCGGGCTCTCTGCCAGGTGTCAGAAGCACAGATGGGCATTCGCTCCACACATACTGATCGGCCCCGGCCGCACGCCCGCCCCGGGCCAGGTGCCGTAGCAGCCCCTCGGGCTCAGTCTCCTCTGGGCCCAGGCAGTGTGGACCAAGCGGTGAGTTAGTGAACAGACACGAAGATATGCTAGTGGTACGTTTCATGAAGAACTAAACTGGGGAGGTGGAGACGAGGGGCGCCCCTGCATGCAGGGCCGGCGATGTCTCTGGAGCAGGGACCTGAGAGCCCAGACTAGTGGGAAGGAGGCGGCGTGAGCTCGGTGTGTCTGGGGACAGATGAGACCCGTGTAGCTGGCTGGGGACACGGCAGGGGAGGGCCGGGGTCACATGGGGCTTTGCCCTCCATTGAGGAGACCGGTTTTATTCTCCGCGTGGCATATTCACCGCATGGTTTTATTCTCCGGGTTACTCGGTCTGGGTGTGGTGCAGCATCTGTCCGGAGGGGCGCGGTTACCCCTGTTCTGATCTTTACCTGTTTGCAGGCAGCTCACTCAGCTGATGGGCAGGCCGTGGCCTGGGTGGCGTCAGATGCATTCTCTAGCCCCAGGGTGAGCTGGATCAAGCAGGGAAGCCACTCGGTTGTCTGCATTTGAAGCAGCCCCGTGCTCAGGTGTTCAGATGGGCTGGGGGGAGGGGCGTGGGAGGCCCCATAGCCCTCCAGCCAGACACGCTGATTCATAGCCCTAGCTGCCAGCTCAGGCGTGGGAGAGAAGAGGACCCCCGACAGGAGTGGGCTGGGGCGTCTGGTGCCCAGCAGTTGCTCTCCAGCCTGATGGCACTAGGGAGCCTTTGCAAGCTCTAGGCAGAGGCTGCCGGGATCAGGTTGGGTTAGGAAGATGGCCTGGGGTTGTAGAGTGGAAACAGGGAAGCAGCTGTGAGCAGGGAGACCCGGGCCAGGGAGGGGGGAGGGGAATGAGGTTCTCCATTCAGAGTAGCAGGAGCGACAGGTAAGGCCTGTTTCCTCTGCCTTGGCCTCTGCCCCTCCCCTCCCTACCCTTCCCCCTCTTCCCTCTCCCCCTCCTCTTCCTCCTCCTCTCTCTCCCCCCTCTCCTGCCCTTCTCCCCCTCCTCTCTGCTTCCTCCACGCCCCCCTCCCCTGTGAGGACCACATTCCCAGGCAGACTCAGAGTTCCCAGGGGCCTCTCGGTTTCCCTCCTCCCCCCACCCCCCCAACAGCTGGCTCAGCCCGGCAGGGCTGAGGCTCACTTAAGGAATGAGGGCTGCCCAGTGGCTCTACCCTGCCCAGCCCTGCTGCAGGGAATTGTAATTAAAAACGGGGCGGCCGCCCTTAGAGTAATGACACGTTGCGCCCAGCACTGCTGTCCTGGCCTCTGGTTTTCCTGATGCAGAAAATCCAATAACCCCGGGTTACGTTCAGTCCGGATGTGGTGCAGTATCCGTCAGAGGGGCGCGGTTGTCCTCGTCCTGATCCTTACCTGTTTGCAGCCAGCTCACTCAGCTGACGGGCAGGCGGCCCTGGCCTGGGTGGCATCAGATGCACAGCTCAGCTCGGAGGCCGCGGATCGGGTCCTGTCATGGGGAGAAGGACAGGGGGTCGAAGAAACGCCGGCTGCGGGTCACCTGTCGGGACCTCCCAGCCCTGGCAGCACCCTGCACACTGGCACCGCCTCCACCTCCCCTCCAGCGAGTTACCGAGGCCCAGTTCTAGGTGCCGGTTTTGCTTGGGACGGCAGACTTTCTAGAGGCTGCTGCCCGGCCTCCCCAGCCAGGCCCCTGGGAGCACAGGTTAGCTGTTCCTTAGCCATCACCCTGGGAATACTCATTTCTGGGGCGGGGGAGGACGTGCGCTGGCCCGTTCTTTCTGTTTCTCTTCCTCCCAGGCTGTAGCTTGTCACTCTTTGGGGTTCTGAACATCAATGCAGGAAGCACCATGTCGGGGTGGGGGTCTGGGCTCTGGGTTCAAATCCTGGGTCTGGTGCCTGGTATCCACAGGACCCTAGGCCCGTGGCCCAGCCCCTCTGTGAATCAGTTTACCCATCTGCAAAATGGGAGAGTAATAGGAGCTGCCCGATAAGAGGGTTGTTGACGATTGACTGATTTGGCTGCCCCCAGCTGGGGGGTCCTGGGCACAAGCAAGCCCCAGGATAAAGTGACAGCTTCCTCTCGGTCCCTTCCTCCCATCATGCCGTGTTACAGACCCGGCATGGGACCGTCCGGAGCAGCAGGGGCAGATCTGGGGTGCGGAAAGCAGGAGCAGCCTTGTGCATTTGACCCTGAAGGTGGCGGCAGCCCCGGGTAGGGCAGAAGGGCAGGAGGTAGAAAAGACAGGTCTGTGATTCCTGCTGTGGTGAGGCTGACCCTCCGGGACCCCCAGGGGCGGCCTGGGCATGTCTGTCCTGCTTGAAGCGAGGCCTTCCCCTAGGGGACCTGCAGGGCCTCCCAGTTTCACTGGGCCGGGAACCCAGGGGGTGCAGTGTCCATGGGCTGAGTCCTGTCCCCACACCTGCGCTGTCAGAAAGGGGCTGGGCCTCGCACACCTCCTCACTGCAGCTGCAGGGAAAGCGCAGCTGGATCCCGGCGGGAGCAGCTGGAGATGGGCTCCTCTGGCCTCACCAGCTCCGTCCCTTCACTTGCGTCCCCTTCCTCCCGTCAGCATCTTGTGCGAATGGCCCCTCGTTCAGGAGGCCTCTCCTGCCCAAACCAGGCCAGTCACCTATTTTTTTTAAAGACTTATTTACTTGGGCATACAAGCTGGGGTACAGGCCAGAGGTGGGGGGTGGTGAGAGGATTCACCAGAGACAGAGTGGGGAGCAGAACAGGCAGACTGGCTAAAATACACTGCTGAGGGGAGCAGCGGGGAGACAGGAGAGGTCTGCTGCGCCCTGTGGGAAGCTCCCTCGCCGGGGATTGAACCCCTGCTGCAGTGGCTCTGGATAGCTTCATAGCGCTGTGCTTAACCCGTTGCGCCACCAGGGAGGCCCGCCAGTCACCAATTTCTACTGACCTTCATTTACTCCGGACTGGTGGCCCAGGGGTGCGTTCTCTTGAGCCTGAGTGGTGCTTTACTAATTTTTGAACGTGTTGCCACCATTTAAAAGCCAGAAATGATGCATATCGTGGGTTTCCACCTTTGCCCGGAAACGGAGCTGGTCTGGCGCCCCTGGGCCCGCGCTGCCAGCCCGCAGCCTGGAGAGCTACCCTGGTGGCCGCTCACGCCGCCTGCAGCCCCCACACCACACCAGCCCCTTCTGCAGGGCTCCGTAGACGCCGGCGTCCGCCCTGTCCACCCCTGTGCAGCTGACCTGACGATGCCCGTCGGTCCCCGGTCTCTGATAGCAGGGACCAGATGGGCCGGGTGGTCCCCGGTCTCTGATAGCTGAGCTGGCCCACCCCGCAGGGCCCAGCCTGAAGCGGGCTCCCCTCCCCCTCCTCAGAAGCCACGGCTGGCTCCTCTCCCTTCTGGTCTCCATCCCGCTCTCCTTCCTGTACACCTCCCTGCGCCCAGACCACAGCCCAGTGACTCACACCTTCCTTTCTGCTGCCTGGGTCCCTTCTCTGACGGCTGGATTTTATCATACGGGGCGGCTGGCTGAGCCAGCACCCTGTGGGACCCAGCTCTGGGCCCAGCCCACAGCGACACTGCAGGGAGAGTGTAAATGCAGGAGATGGCAAGACAGCGACCAGGTCCCCCCCCTCCCAGGTCCAGGGAGAGGTGGACACGCCCTGACCGCACCCCCTGGGGTGAAGTCCCACCACATAGTGCTTTGTACTCAGGCCCGCCGGACCTCAAGCCGTACAGACCGGGCAAGGAGATAGATACCCTTGAGGGGCTGCTCTCGGGGGTCTGCGTGCTGCCTCTGGGCTGGCTGGCTGTGGAGACCAGCCCTCCCTCCCACCACAGCCTCTTCCCCACGGCCCCAGGAAAGGCTGATCTTCCCAAAGACTCTACCTCTTGCCAGAGGAAGGCCTTATGGGAAGTTCTGGGCTTGGGGAGCCTCTCCCCTCCCAGCGCCCCCTGGCCTTCATGTGACCTGTGCCCACCTGTGTGGCCTCCCCCCCATTAGAGGTCACACTGTCCTTCCTGTCCCTCAGATGCCCTAAGGTCATTTGTGGGGAGCAGAGGGGCTGTGTGCTTTGCTGAACACCCAGTCTAGAATGTTCCTCCTGGAACACCTGGCACCTGAGGCCCTTCATGGTCTCACCTTTAAGGTCACCTGCTCAGGATGATTCCGGGAACTGCCTCACCCAAGGAGACCTGCCTTGGTGCCCGCCTCTCCATGTCAGCCTCAGGCGGTCCCCTCCCTTCCTGGCACATCCCACGGTTCCTGCTGGTCTCTGATTGGGCAATTAATGACTTGGTGTCAGGGGCAGAAGGCAGAGGGGCCATGGGCCTCTCACCCCTACTCCGTCCCCAGCGGCCTGCAGACAGCCGAAACATGTAGGCCACAGTGAAATGGGGCTGGGAGAACGACGGGGTGGACACCTGACTCTCTTGGATCTGGCCAGCTCTGCAGGCTCAGGGCAGAGGATCTGGGCCTGGGCCAGACGTGGACAGCAGACCCCAGAGCCTCACGGACTGCCCAGGATCCCAGGGATGGGGCGGGGGGGGGGGGGTTGGGGGCTCAAGGACAAAGGCATCAGCCGGGCCTGTGGCATCCCAGCCCGGCCACTGGGCTACTATGTGTCTCCGGGCAAGTTACGTGGCCTCTCAGCTCCCACTGCTTCACCTGTGAAGCGGGCACCATCCTGCCCACTCACAGGGGCTGACAGTGGGATGGCACTTGGGGGGCACCGGGCACAGCCCCTGTAGTGGCCATGTGCGTGGTATATGCTAGTACCCACATTATCAGGGGAGCCTCGCTGTGTGTGGGTTCGGTCTGGAATGAGACAGGAAATAGACATGTGGGTTTCTGGTCAGGAATGAAGTGGGGCTTGGACACCCTCTGACTCTTTCTGTCCTTGCTTCAGGAACTGCCCTGGAGGCCCCTCAGCCAGCTCCAGGCCGGGCGCCAGGTGGACAGTCCCTGCCTGTTTGTTGACTGACTCGATGACAGTGTTCATAGTTTTGCAGCTAAAGGTACTCCAGGAATTGGCCTGCATGGGTCTGGGGGTAACCTTCAGTTTGGAGCCCAGAGATATGAATGTGGCTACTTGAAACATCTACTTGGGAGAGAGCCCCCTCTGAGGACAGGGACTGCTGGGGGGGGTGCAGACTTTAGGGGGGTTGTAATAAGCAGAAAACTCACTTTCCTCTGGGTGTGGCCCCATTCCAGCCCAAACACTCTGCCTGAATTAACACATGGAATCTCACAACACCCTATGAAGCAGGTGCTTTTGCGGGCTGAGGCAATTAAAGGTGCTTTTATTGGATGAGGAAACTGAGGCAGTGAGGTGAAGAGCTCCAGCTTGGTGGAGCCAGGGTTCAGACCCAGGCAGAGTTCAAGGTCTTGCACTTTCTAACACCTTGCTCTCATGCCGGGAGCAAGTTGGCAGGTGTTCTTCAGCTTGTGTGCAACCCGTGCTTTAGGTGACTCGGTTGAAAGCACGCTGGTCTTGGAGTCAGGTGGGCCTGGCTGGAATTCCCAGGTCTGGCAGCTGTGTGACTTTACGCAAGTCACCTCACCTCTCTGGGCCATCATTTTACCTTTAGGGTGATGGACAGAAAATGGCCTCCTTTGCAAAAGACAGAAAGGATGCGTGCCACACAACTGTCTGTCTGTGCTTTTTCTCTAAGGGTTCCTCCCACCCCGTGCCATCAGCCCCAGCCACTGGCCCCTGTCCAGAGCCTGACCTTGGCCTCAAGTTCCACGAGGGCTTCGGAAGTGGCTTTGGCTGCCCTGGCAGAGGTTGCTGCCCAAGCTGCCTGCAGATCAGCGGCTCTGGGCACCCCTAGTTGTTGCTTTATTTCACAACGGCCCCGGCCCTGGTTTAGCAATGAGATGGTATTTTTAGAACTTGAAAGCAGTTCAGTCTTCGAGGAACAAGCCTTAGATGTAGTCTCAGCAGGAGGCAGGCCTGACTGGAGGCGTGTGGGCACACTGCCCCAGCCCCCGCCCCACCCCCTCCCTGCAGCCTTTCCGTGGGGTGCAGGATACCCTCAGCCTGTCCTGGGCAGCTCCGCTCCCTCCTGCCTGCTGGTCTAGGCCCTGCGGAACTGGGGTGCGGGGTGTTCAGCAATCCCAACCCGTAGTAAGTTGGGTAACAGCCCCTGAAAGACACCCCCAGTCTCATCCCTGCAACCTGTGACTGTGTTATCTCATGTGGTAAAAGGGGCGGTACAGATATCATGAAGTTATGAGACGGTACAGACCTCATGAAGTTAAGGCTCTTGAGTGCTGGGAGGGGTGGGGTGGGGCTACCCTGATTATCCAGCTGTCCGAGTGGTACCGCGAGGGGCCTTGTGAGAGGGAAGCAGGAAGGTCATGAAGAGGGAATGGGGTGACGGAAGCAGACAGCATCGTCGGAAGAGATATGCAGGTGCTTCGCTACGAAGATGGGGAAGGGGCTGTGAGCCAAAGAAAGCAGGGGTGGCCTCCCAGCCCTGGGCAGACCTTGGGAGCGGCCAGAGGAAGCACAGCCCTGCCCACCCTTCCTCGTGTGGCTGCAGGGGCACTGCTGGGGCTGAGAGAGGATGGCCAGGGAGCAGGTCTGACGTGCGTTCAAATCCCGCTCGGCCGCCTTCCCCCTTGGAGCCCACCGTGACATGTCCTGAGGCGGGTTCCTCCTTCCTGGCCTTTTGGGGAAGAAGCTTCGAATCTCAGCACCTGCCCCAGCCCCTGGCATGTCGTCGGCATCAAAGTGTTCTTTGGTCCTGCATAAAGCGTCTTCCTTTTCTGGGGGGCAGGCAGTGCCAGCACAGGGGCTGTGTCTGTTCTCCGTGTTCAAGGGGGTGAGCGTGTCTCCTGGAAGTCGGTCTCTGAGGAGCCACGTTTGGGGTCCCAGGTGCTTTTAGCATTGCTCTCGCATCCTGCTTCATCCCCTAGGGTAGACTTTGGGGAGCACCCTCCATCACTCATTGACCATGCAGCCACGAGCAAGTCACTCAGCTCTGTGCCTCAGTTTCCTCCTTTGTAAAACGGGCACAATAATAGCGCCTCCCGCCCATTGTGAGGGGCCAATGAAACAACAGTGGGTGCTTGAAACGCACGCTCTGTGGCCATCCACTGGTCCTTATGCACCTGGTTTTCCTTGTCACTGTTATTGGTGACCGTTCTTGAGAGCTGGGGACACAGAGGTGGTACGTCGGTTCGCTCCCTTGAGACCTTGCAGCCTCTTGTATGTGGGGAGGGGCCATGCGAGCCAGGCCAGCCTGCCCCAGAACTCGAGGGCCTCAGGGCACGGACGTGCTGTGTACGTACAGCTGTGCTTCAGTCACTAAAGTCATCTGTGGTTTTATTTAGAAAAGGCATGTTTTTATCTGCCCTACAGGTTGGGCTTTGGCGGGTGCTGATGTCCAGACTGATTGCAAACAACAGGCCCCTGTTTGCATTACGGCCCCGGGGGCGGGTGCCATCTGTCAGATGGCCCCCTCCGGTACCCTGAAGTGTGTGCTCCCACTTCCCTGGGCTCCCCAGCAGCCAGAGCCCCGCACAGCCCTCCTATTTCCTCCTGAGTTTACATTTTAACCCGGTGTTTGCACACAGCAGACAGGAAACCAGAGCCGGCTGACTTGTCCCCCCTGCGGTGACATCTCAGTAACCTGGGCGACACTGGCTCTCGGGCAGGCAGGGGTCAGGGTGGCGCAGGCCAGGAGGTCTGCACTGGAGCCTGGGCCTGAGAGCTGTGCTCAGGGAAGGCTCCAGCGCCTGGAGACTGGGGGCTGCTGCGCCCGCTGAATCCACCCCCGCCAGCCCTGGGCCCAGGGAACTCTTCTTGAATAAAGAACAAAAGCCAAACACTCCTGAGTTTACACAACAGTTGTCCCCGGCCTCTAGTTTAAACAAGAGAGGATTCCCTGGGCCGGAAATAGCACTGGAGGTGGTTGGCCGGCCTGGAGGTTTAAGCTGGGTCTCCCCAGAGCTGAGGGAGGGAAGGGGTCAGCTCTGCAGAGGCGTGAGCAGGCAAGGGCCCTGCCCGAGCAGCTGCCTGCCCAGTACTGATTGGACGGCCCTGGGTGCCAGCAAGAAAGGTCTGGCCGGGCAGGCCCCGACAGCCGGCTGTGCTGCGTGACCCCGTTGGAAGGACTCGGTCATTCCCTTTTCTTCTGCGCTGCCACGTTCCCTCCGTGCACGGAACGGACTGCCCAGGGGTCAGCAGAACCCTGTGGGTTGGCTAAAGAGTGAGGGGCGTGGGGGTCACTCAGTCAGGCAGCAGATACGTACTGAGCACCTACTACCTGCTCTCTGAGCACTGTCCTCGCAGCAGAAAGGAGGGGCCGGGAAGGCCAGGAAATGCAGTTGAGGAACCTCCAGGGAAGGGCTGACATCACTAATCACAGCGATGCTGGCTGCTGCGTCTGTTCAGTGCCTCCTAGAGGCCAAGCCCCAGCGAGGGACATGCATGACCTTTGGTGACCCCCTGAGAACAGCATGGGGGTGCTGGGCAGGCCCCAGCAGCCCCACCAGGGGGGCGGAGTCACTGTCTTGTTGTGACCTCAGGCAGAAATTGGGAAAGGCTGTAGCACCGACCTGCAGGGGACGCTGGGAGGACTGGGTGAGTGGGTGCTTGCTCCTTGCAGAATGCTTGCAGCCCCTGCCACCCACCTGTCATGCCTCTCCCTTTCCTGGCATTGTCACCCCCACTCCCCAAGTAGAGGGAACTGTCCTGGTGAGCTGCAGAGCCTGGGTTTGAGCCTGGTC
The DNA here is from genome assembly GCA_004024925.1 of Scalopus aquaticus. Classification (NCBI taxonomy): domain Eukaryota; kingdom Metazoa; phylum Chordata; class Mammalia; order Eulipotyphla; family Talpidae; genus Scalopus; species Scalopus aquaticus. Next base: position 119,318 of record PVIJ01001678.1, read on the forward strand.
TTGCAGACCCAGCAGGTTTTCTGAGAGCCAGGAATGTAGTTCCTGTGGCCCCAGGAGGCTTAGACCTTCGGTCCCTCTTGGCAGATGAGAACATCGAGGCGCAGAGTGCACGGGGAGCGGGGAGGGGGTGCTTGGAGCCCAGGGCTTTTCTGCTGCCCAGCTGTTGTGTCTGGACCCGTGGAGAGAAGGAGGGAGTTCCTTTGGGGGTGTCCTGGGGTACACAGGGGCGGGGGGGCCGGTGGCAGCTGGGGCCCGGTGTCCTCCCCCCTGCCCCGGCCTCCCCCTGCTTCTGCTCCGATGGGCAGGCACCTCACCTGCTGCCTCGCCAGATGTTTAACAGCCCCTGCAAAGTGGATAATTCCAAAGTGGAGGAGATTGTTTGGGAACAGCGCTCACTTCCCCCCCATTACTGCTCGTTAACAAATCTGATTGCTGCCGCCCATTAAACTCCTGGCATTGATTTGCATAAAAAGTTTTCCCCCTGGGAGATTTACCAGTTCTCTGCGTCTCCAGGGTGCAGGAGGCTCCACACGCCCTGGCAGCTCAGGAAGGAGCAGGTGCCCGACCTCCGCGTGGAGTGGCCCCAGCCCAGCAGTGGCAGTGGAGAGCCCCTCCTGCCGAGTCCTGGAGCAGAGGAAAAGAACTGTTTTGCTGGGGAGGCTTGCTGAGGATTCTGGAGTTTCTGTTTGCCTGAAGCTCATGGCCTGAGGAAGTGGCTGTCTGCTCTCCCTGGAGGCTCGACCCTGTTGCCATCTGCCCAGCGCATATAGCCAGACCTCACCCATCCAGAATTCTCCTTGCAGAGTCTGGCCCGGGGCTGCTGTTGCATCATTTTCCCTCATTGATGAGTGACCTGAGGTTGCAAAGTCTGGGTCAGTCTCTAGACTCTGCAAGCCTCAGAAGCCTCAGCGGAGGAGGCTTTGTCTCTCACTAGCTGTGACCAAAGGTGTCACTTAACCTTGCAGTGTTTGCAGAGCACTTCACTGTTTGCAGAACACCGCACAGAGGTCATTTCATGTGAGCCGTCCTGTCATCCTGTAGGAAGAGCAGAGGTCCTGGCCCCTGCCCAGAGTGTCACTGGGCTTCTGCCCTGCTCCCTGACTCAGTTTATTCTGCCAGGACCCATCTGCTTCCCAAGTTCAAGGTCTGTAGAAGGCACAGCTGTTGCCCTGAGAGTCAGTCCAGGTCCCCAGTGGGCCCAGGAGCCCTGGGCAGACGGCAGAGCAGCAGCGGTGATGGTTGGGGACACTGAAAGGCAGTACCATGGTCCTGCTCCTGCCGGTAGGTCCTAGAGGCCTCTCCTTCGCCCTCATCACTTAGCGCTGTTTGTTTGAGCTCGTGCTCAGTTCCTGTTATTCCCCCTAGACAATCAGCCAGGAAATTCTTCACTTGTGTTTCCCTTAAGAGGTCAAATGCTTTTCTCTTTGCAGAAGTAAATAAACTCTGCATGCTGAGTTGGCAGTTTTCAGGGACCCTGCAGGACCCCTGCAGCAAGCTCCGTGCCAGGGGCCCAAGGGCACCAGAGAAACTCGGGCAGCCTGCAGCCCCTCCTCTGACCGCCCAGCTGGCCACCTGAGGGTATCTGCAAAGTTTCTAAACCCACCCAGGCTGCAGCCAGGATAATGTTTGGCTACGAGACTGCGCCTGTTGACATTAGCACCCGGAACCCTGGTGGAAACGAGTGCCAGCAGCATTGTGACACCCCGCTCCCCGGGACTCAGCTGGGAGGCCCTCGGGGCTCCCACAGGTCCTGAGCACCAGGAAGGAAATGCTCAGCCCCAGGCACTTGCATAGCTGCCTCCCCTTGCTCAGGCTGGGACGACTCCTGCTTTACACGTCTCCGATGAACCAAGTGTGTGGTTTTAAGTTTGCTGCAGTTCAGAGGAGACTCGTGGGGAGCTGGCTAGGAGCTCTAGCCCGGGGGATGGCTGTCACTGCTTAGCACAGGAGGAGAGAGGACGGGGCGACAGGACAGGCTGGCCTAGTAGAGCCCCGAAGCCCAGGCCGCTCGCAGAGGCATCGACAGTTCTCCTCTCTCCCTGGTGGTGTTTTCCTATCGTGGAAAGTGAAGTCACGTGCAGAAGCCAATAGGAGCATCCGGGGATCCCGTGTGCCTGTCCCTGGCCCCCACGTCTGTCAGCGGCTGGCTGGATTCTGTCCTCCTCCTTCCCATGTTATTACGCAGCGAACCCTGTGGTCTATTTGAATAGGTCGCTGTGAAAGATAAGGACTCTTCAAACGAACAAACATAGCCTCCAGATTCTTACCACACCTAAAATCCGATCAGCTGGCCATCATCATTCAGATTCCCATTCAACTCAAATTCATGTTTTTAATTTTGTTTGTTGGAATCAAGAACCGGGGAAGAGCCTCACCTCGGGATTAGTGTGAGTGTCTTTAACTGAAGGAGCTCTTGGTCGCTGCTTTTTTTATTATTCTCGCTAATTGCGTGTGGAAGGAGGTCGGGGGCTGGTGTTCTGGGGTCTGCGGTTTGCTCGTTGCACCCCACAGCGCCCTTGCAAGTGCCCCCCCCACCCCCACCCCCCATCCTTTGAATTCCTGCGAACTGCTGGTGCATCTAGAGACGTGATCATTTACTTGTTTTTTGTAAGATTCCTTCAAAGGAGCTCCTGGTTCTCCCCTCCGGAAGACACGCTGGCTGGCTGTCTCTTGGGGCACTGCAGCCCGGGATGTGCCAACACCTGAAGTGGCAGGTGACAGGTGACTGACAGGTGCTTGTCCGTCCCTCCCTCCAGTAGCAGCTGGACTCCTATAAAGCGGCTTCCTGGCAGCCTCTCTCTGGTTACTCACTCCATCCAGTTCTTACAGAAAAGAACTCGGCACCTTATTTACCAGTTTCCACAATAATGAGTTAGTGCCTCCCCATTGCCACTAGATATAAAAGCTTAGGCCATCAGGAAGCTTAGGACATAGGCCATCAAGAAATGGTTGAAACAGGTTATCTCTTAATACTTTGTGGTCCGCTCACGTATTAGTACGTGTTTTTTTTGTCACCGATATCAGGTGGCCGCTCACGTATTAATACATGTTCATCTAGTCTCCGATTTTTCGCGCCACGGTGGATTGATTTGGAACTAGTAGGAGCTATTTCTTTGATCGTCCTCAGTCTAGAAGCTTTACACATTGTTTTGGTGAAAGTGGAAGGTGTTTTATGAGAGATATGACAGTTTTTTTAATATCCAGTAGTTCAGGAGTTGTGTGTGTTTTATTGAATGCTTCTACCGTTCATGCGGTGGCACAGAAAATGGCCGGCCCCAAGGGCTGGGAAATTGAAAGGGTTGGGGTTAGGGTTAGGGTTAGGGTTAGTCCCGGCACACAAAGTTAAGAGTTTGGGCCTCAAGGGCTGCTATTACCAAGGGTATTCTGCAAATGACCTGGATGTTAGGGCACACCCCTGGGCCTTGTCTTTGGAGACAGAGAGAAGGTTCATCCCACTTTGCTGAAAACGAGACTGAGCCCCGGAGACCCGCCCAGTCTGTGCAGCCAGTTAAGAGCAGAAGCCCAGACACTGTACCCCAGAGCTTGCGGGAGGTCCCGCGCTCAGCTGGCCTCCTGCTGGGGGGTCTAGTATGCCCTCCACCGCTTGCTTACAAAGGGCCCCACGGTCAGGCAAGCCCGCCCCCAACTGCGGCAGAATGCAGGGTGCCAGCTGCTGGGGCACACTGCCTGGGAGGTGGTTGGTTGCTCTTTGGTCAGACCTGAAATGCTGGAGAGGGCCCTGTCCTGCCGCTTTCTGGACATCTGCCCAGTTCCTGACCGCTCTCTCTCGCAGCCCCTTCTCCCCAGTTCTCGTAGCCCCACGGCCTCTGTGACCTCCTCCCCGCCTTGGGCCACGGGGACCAAGCAGCGGGGTCTCTGCCGACACACGCAGGTCGTGGCAGCGGGTCTTGGAGAAGAGAAACCAGCTTTATTTTCACATGAACTGGTAAAGAAATAAACTCAAATCTACCTTAAGAAAGGGGATGAGGTTATGTAGGTTTGCGGGGCCAGGGTGGAGGATGAGAGTTAAATTTTAGTGGCTGAAAGCAGGTTAGGGGCAAAGAAATACGGGCTTGGCTGAAATTCATGGGCTGGCCGGGACAGTCTTTCCCTGGAGTTTGAGGATCGCAGAGTCGTGAACGTCTCCTGGGACACCCCTGCCTTGGGTAGTCGCCCCCGTGCCCCCTCCCGCGTTCTCAGTCCCCAACTGGCCTTGGAGCTCACTCAAGGTTGTTTGCCTCTGCTGCTCAGCCTGTGTCTGATAAACTGCACCTGTAAACACAAGCCTCAAAGAGAAAGTGAGATAAGTTCTTATTCCTTCCTGGTATACTTTAGAGCCTAAGGCCAGCATAACCATTTCGCCTCGTTTCATCATCACTCAAGATTTTAGGTGTCTCTGTTTCTGTGCTAGCTTGGTGCCAGGTAATAACAGTTTGCTTGAATGAATGAATGAGTGAGTGAATGAGTGAAAGAACAAAACAAAACTAGACATGATTCTCGTTTGTAGTGACATTTCTTCCTGACTTGGCCATAAATCTCAAAAGCAGGAATTATGTCTCCTCTGTTATTGATCCTGAGCACACAGGGCCAGGGTGGGGGGGAGGGAACCAGCATCTTTGGGTCCAGAGTGTGGCACTGGGGAGGTGGGTGATGGGACACAGACGTCTGTGCAGAGGTGGCTTTGGTATGATAAGGGTCTCGAGGAGACCCGGAGACCATTGGGGAAAGGGAAAAGAAGCGAAGAACACAGAGGAAAAGACAGGAGGGGGCAGAGGCCGAGATCGAAGTGGGGTGTCTACCAGTGCCAGGGCTTTCTGGCAGCCCCCGCAAGCTGGAAGGATTCTTTCCTAGAGCCTCCAGAGGAGGTAGCGCTGCCATACCTCCATTTCCAACTTCTGGCCTCGAGAACAGCAAGAGAACACCCTTCTGTTTTTTCCAGATCCCTGAGTTGTAGTCATCTGTCTGGACAGCCACAGGAGACCAAGACAAGTGTCTTCTCACTACCAGTTGGAGAAAGTCCGACTCCTCTGCACAAGGCCCCCCACCCCAGGACCTGGCCTGGCCCCCCACCCCCCTGAGCTGACCTCCACCCCTGGAAAATCAGAGCCGTTTGTTGCCTTGTGTCCTTTGCATTGGCTGCTATCCCTTCCAGAACGTTCTTCCCCTCTCTTAGTGTGTTCAGCTTCTTCTCCATCAAAGAGGTCTTAAAGAGGCCTTTCCAGACCACCCCACCCAGAACACCACTCCCCAGGGATTCCCTGTTCCTGCACTGCACAAGCTGGCTTCCCCGCATGTTTAAATCATTATTTGTCCCATGTCTCCTTGCTCTGCCGTCTCCGCCAAAAACCCGGTCAGTGTTGATAACGCCCGTTCCCCAGCGCGGCACACAGTCAGCCCATGGTGTGCTGAATTAGTAAATATGTAAGACTTTCTATCAGCAAGGTCATGGCCAAGTCCTGCTCACTTTATTCTTGATCCTCAGGATGATTTGTTGCTTTAAAGCAATTTTTGCAGATACCGTGACCTCATGCATTTTATACACTTGAATTCAACTCTTGATGTGTTGGGGGAGACCTCGTTGTCCCCGTAAACCACTCGTGTAAGCCTTCCTCTGGTGTGGTCGTTAGAACCAGAACTGGTTTATCTTAGGAGCAGTGAGCTCCCCGTCTATGGGGGTATGCAAGTCATTGCAAATACTGACTGGTTTGATCATCATGATTCCCACGGACCCAGAGTGGGGGGCTTCTCCCCTCTGCTCCCCCTGCCTTTCCCTTGACCTGCGGGCTCCCTGCCCCCCTCCCTTCTCTGGGCACCCCTCTGAGCTTTTCATTGAGACAAATCAAAGTCCATCTGAGAAGTCTGTGTACTTTGACTGACATGTCTAATTTCACAGGACGATAGTTTATCAGTCCTGAATGTATATTTAGTGACAGGCTTGGCTAATCTTTCATCTAATTACACTCGTTAACTTTTAAATGTATAATCATTAATATATCTGGGCATGACGATCTAAATATTTTATAGAGATCTTAATTACAGGAGACTTCCAGTCTTGCCATAAAATTCATGTGCCCTCACAATTAAAGGGGTGGTGTCAGATAGCTCGGGGCCCCGGCCAGAGTGGCAGCAAGAACCTGCTATTTGCAGAGGGGTGGCAGCGGCTGGGCCTCCGGTTTTCTGGCCACACCACAGAAACAGCAGCTGACCACTAGGGAGCATGAAGGAGTTGGGCCGCACCTACTTCTTCTGGAAAGGGGAGGGGAACGAAAGACGCCAGCACAAAATTCAAAAATCGTTTTTGCTGCCAAAAGTTCATCTGAGAGTGGGGCTCAGGTCTGTGGCCTCAGCAGCTGGTTAACATTTGATGCCAGGAGTAGACTTGCACCCCCAGACTGCACAGCTGGGCACCCACAGCCTCAGCAGCTGTCCCCTTCTGGTGGCACCTGTCCTCACAACTTGAAGCCGTCTGCTGGGTAAGACTCATCTTCAGCGTCTCTCAGCCCTGGGGAGGCAGATCGAGACCCGAATCCTTAATCCTGCCGAGTCCCGCGGGCCGTCACCCATGTTAACTCGGTGTCCTGAGTCCAGAGGTGACCCAGGCCCCTGAGGAGGACGGAGGCCACCGGGCTCCTCACTGCTCACGCCAAGCAGCATCCCCCTGGGCCATGCTGTGCTGCACTCCTGCTTCTGCCACTCAGCACCTGGGTCAGCCTGACTGATCTTTGCCTCAGTTTCCTCACTGGTAAACTGGGGATCATGAAGAAAAAATGTCGTGAAAACTTAGAAAGCTTGGAACCCCTGACTTGTGGTAAACACTCCATCAATAACACTCAGGAACTGCTGCTGCTGTAGTCATTGTCGTCGCCACTGCCACGGTCACTGTCCTCATCACCACTGTCATCACCATCACCGTCACCATCATCACCACCATCATTGCCATCACCTTCACCACCAT
>PVIJ01001678.1:126372-174330 GCA_004024925.1 Scalopus aquaticus
ATCACCGTCATCACCACCATCATTGTCATCATCACCTCCACCATTGTCACTGTCATCACCTCCATCATTGTCATCACTATCACCGTCATCACCACCATCATTGTCATCATCACCTCCACCATTGTCACTGTCATCACCTCCATCATTGTCATCACTATCACCGTCATCACCACCATCATTGTCATCATCACCTCCACAATTGTCACTGTCATCACCATCATCACCACCATCATTGTCATCACCACCACCATCACCACCATCATCATTGTCATCATCACCTCCACCATTGTCACTGTCATCACCATCATTGTCATCACCACCACTATCATCACCATCACCATCATCACCACCATCATTGTCGTCATCACCTCCACCATTGTCAATGTCATCATCATCATCATCATTGCCATCATCACCTCCACTATTATCACGGTCACCGCCATCATCACCGTCATCACCACCACCATCATTGCTATCACAATCTCCACCATTATCACTGTCACCATCACCACCATCACCGTCATCGGGGCTGGAAAAACCCAGCTGCCCCCATGTCACACTGTCTGGGCACCTTCACAGAAGCCCCCCCTTAACTCACCACAGTCGCACGTGGAAGATGCCTGTCTTCGCTGGTGCAGGAAGGAGTTGAACTTTGAACCCAGGTCCAACCTCAAGTTCATGTTCTGCCCCAGGCGTCCTGCAGGCTTCACAGCAAGGGGCCGCTCCCCATGTTCATACCTAGAGCTGGGTATGGACTCCTGGGAGTCCCCTGGTGGGGACCACATACCCCCCAGCTGACAGAAGCTGGTATATACTGACACCACCCCGCACCAGACACCAGCTGAGTGCAAGGCACGTATAAAGCCAGTTCTAGGAGGCAGGGGCTATTTTCACAGCTTTTTATTGAACTACAGCATCCATACAGAAAAGGCCCAGGTTTGCAGCTTGGTGAATTGTCACAAAGCGAACACACCTGTGTGACACCAGCGTCCAGACCACGCCGCCCTCCCTGCCTCCCTTTGCGGGCCGAGCAAGCTCCGTCCTCCTGTCTGACAGTGACCTCACACAGCAACATGAGCCTTTAAAAATAGTCCTCCTTGTGTGGGGGCGTGGGGCCAGTGACTGGTACTGCGTTTCCAGAAATCTCCACCCCCGTCCCCGAGTCTAGGGAATGTCAGTGTTCAAGGCCCATCCTCTGCCACTATTTTTAGTGGTGATTCGGAGGAAGGAAGACTTTTCCTGGACTCGCCTTCAGTGGCTGGAAAACAAACACCAGCCCCTTCCCACCTCCACCCTCCTATTTCCCTCGACAGGAAGTGGCGGCCTGTCTCCATACCCCCCGGGCTCCCAGGTGAGCTGTGGGCTCCTCAGAGCCGAGAGGCGGGCAGGAGTGTGTCCCCAGCCCTGATTGGGCTGTGCACAGCCTGCACAGACCCCGGCCCCTGCAGCCCTTCATGTTACACTTACTGCAGGTCTCTAAGCCCCCGTTGGTGGAGGGTGCGCCGGCCTTGCCCTTCCCATCGGAAGTTTTCCGGGCATCTGTGATTAGGCGGACTCTGCAGATGGCTGATAAAGCCTGTGTCCCTCCTCCCGTTGCCGCCCTGCCCAGCCCCCAAGATGGCCATGGACCAGTGGTCTCATAGCCTCAGACCCCCAACACAGGCTGCCCAATGCACTCTGGGATGACTCTCACTTAGAAACCATCCCAGCCACCATTGACAAGTTGGAACTTAGGGAGATGGTAGTTGGGAAAGAGACTGGAGAGCATAGGGGCAGGGGGGTGACAGATGTGTGGGCTAAGGAATCGTTGTAGGGACTTTGTGCTCACCCTAGAATGGCGGGAGCCATAGGAGAAGAGCAGGGGGGTGATGTGTTTTAGGGGAATCCCTCCTCTCCAAGTTGATATTGACGGGAGGGGTGGGACAGCAGCCAGGAGGGGTCTGTGTGAAGCAGACCCCAGATGGTGGTGACCAGGATCAGATGGTGACAGAGAAGTGGCAGATTCTGGGGACAAAGCTGACCTGAACAGCTGATGAGTTGGGTGTGGGGCGAGAGAGTAGACTCAGGAAAGATTCTGGAGTCGGGGCCAGAGGAACTGAAGGCTGAGGTCACTGGGAGCTGCGCCTGGGGAGGCTAGGAGAGGCAGGCTGTTGGGGACTCACTCTCGGACGTGCTAAGCTGCAGACACCCTGTGGAGGCCGGCGGGGGGAGGCCCTTGGGTCTGCATTGGCCTGAAGGATCCAGCTGCAGGCTGGAGGTGGCCAGCCAGGAGGCGTCAGCCAGGGCTTGATTTAAAGCTGGGGGGCTGTTTACTAACAAATGAGTCAATAGATGGCAACAGACCTGAGTAGACAGCTGTCCAGAGAGGATACCCAGAAGGTCCACAGACACGTGAATGAACATTCAACATCATTTTAAATAAGGGGGTTGAGGTTAAAGCCACAGCGTGATATCATCTCACACCATGAGAACGGCACCTGTTAAAAAGACCCCCAATCACAAATGGTGGAGAGGCTGCGGAGAGCGAGGACCCCATTATGCCGTTGGTCAGAATATAAACCAGGGTGGCCATTTTGGGAAATGATCAGGAACTACTTTAAAAGCTAAGAATGGAAATACAATATGATCTGGAAATTCCGCTTGGGCATCTATCCAAGGGACAGCTCAAAAAATTAAGAATTCCACAACATGTATTACAACATTATCTACAATAAAGGCATGGAAGCAACCAGAGGGCCCACTGATAGAAGACTGGATCAAGAGCGTATGGTACAGCCACACCCTGGAATACTATGCAGCCAGAAAGAAAGACGAAATGTTGCCATTTACGACAAAATGGAAGGAGCTCAAGGGAATTGTAGGCATTAAAGCAAGTCAGAATGACAAAGACAAATATTGGACATTTTCTTATATACATGAGTAAAACAAGGAGTAACGATGGATGGATTGATAGCACTAGCAGATACTCAAACTAAGTGAAGCTTCTGAGGTTCAGAGGGAGGAGAGAGGGAGAAAGGATCAAAGAGTTGTGAGGGATGCATAGGGGCCTCCAGCCATGAGGGGTAAAATCAAACTGGACTCCGAAGCTGTCTTTCTGAGGTTCTTTCTCCCAGAATGCTCATGGTCTGCATTTCACCTAGGATGTCGAGCTCCGTTCTCCAGAGGATGGAGATAACCGCGTTCCCCTTTCCACAGCTGAGCAAACCGAGGCTTCGTTAAGCTTTGATAAGTGGACTCCACCTTCAATGCTTTTCCCCTGCAGGAGACCGACAGTGACATTCCCTTTCTCTCTCTGGGCCTTAGTTTCCCCTCTGTGAGGGAGGTTGAGCTGAAGGAACTCAGGGAACTCAGTGTTCAGTGGTTTGCCAGGCCTGTCTGGCTGGTTGAATGGAAAAGAAAGGGGGGCAGTGGCTGGGATCCGAAGACACAGGCTGAGGCACCCTCCCCATCACTTTGTTAGGGACCCGCCAGGCTGGAAATTTTTACAAGGTCTCTTGGCCTTGGACCATCCAGAACCAGCCCTGCAGTCAGTTCAGACTGATGGGAAATGTGATTGGGCAGACCGGGGGTCCTGGGCCGTGGTGGGGGAGGGTGTGGGGCGTCACGGGGCTGATACAGAGGATTCCTTAAGAAGCGCTGAGTTACACACACACACGCACATACACGCACACACACACACACAACCTCCTTCCATCAGGCACGGAGCAGTCATGGCGTATGCACAAGAATGTCAAACCGCCTCTGATGGAAACCTCAGCTAGCCCCGTTGGGGCCGTAAGGCAGCTGCTGAAAGAGCATCTCTGCAGCAGCAGTAACTGGGGTGCATTTGGGGACCGTCGCTGGTTTTGTGGGTTGGTGCAGGGTGTGCAGGTTGTGTTCACAACGACGTGTCTTTTCCCAGTAGGGCTGATGCAGGTGTGTGAGGGGTTCAAGGTCAGACCTCACGGAGGCCAGTCCAGGGCCCCCTACTTAGCTGTGTAGTCTGCGGCAGGGCCTCAGTCTCTCCACTATATGCAGGGGAGCCCCAGGTGAGGCCGACTGGGCTGTGCAGGGTTGGAGGGGGGTGGTGACTTTGGAGGCAGCCGAGTAGCTGGGGCCTGGGGGCACTGCCACTCAGGTCTTGGCCTACTTCCTTGTCTCAGTGGGGAACAACTTCATAAAGTGGTGTGAGAATTAAGCGGCAACAACCCATAGGGGCTCAGGGCAGGGCTTGACATGCCCTCGATGTCTCTCTTGTAATTGTCTCAGTGTCTGGGAAACTGAGGCAGAGATGTGAAGTGACCTTCGTGTAGTCTCAGAGCCAGGGGCCAAACCAGATGCCACGAGCCCAGACAGCACCCACCGGGCACCCTGTGTGGGGTGAGGCCCTGGGCACTGCCACTGCCCTCTCACCTTTCGAGATGGTCGAGGGAGAGTCTGTCAGGACCTCGGAGGCCAGAGGAGACTTACCGAGTCCAGCACGCTCGCCCTGCGGACACTGAGGCTCAGGTAAGGGCGGGCTGGCGCCTGGACTCTCGCTCCCAGCAGGGTCTCCTGTGCATGCTGCCTTCATGGGTAGAAGGAGCCCTCTCATGCTCAGAGACCCCTGGAGCTCCCCCGCTCTAGGCCCCCTGCCCCGCTGATCCTCAGAGTCAGGAATCGGCCCGTCCTGCTCTCCTTGTGCCTGTGGCCCCAGCACCCAGGAGAGGGTCAGCTCCGCCCAAGGGAGGAAGAAAGAGACAACTGCAGAGCCCCCTCTCTCTGGGCCCCCCTTTGCAGGTTAAGCGGGCTGGGGGGCCCACCCTGCCCCACCTCGAGGTCAGAGGCTATGGCAGCCTCAGCCAGGACGGGGTTTGCTGTGGAGAAGGCCACCCCAGAAACCTGAGCAAAGGCGCATCCTCAGAGAACTGAGGCGGGGTCACACCTCTGTCGGGCGTGCTGCCTGCTCGAGCCGGAAAACCCAGCCCTCCCCGTACCCCAGAGCCCCTACATTCTCAGGAGTGGGCGGTTGCTTCCGTGAGCCTGCAGGCCCCCGGCGTGACATCACCGTCTCCATGGTAGCGCTCGGCGGCCTGGCTGCTGGCGAGGGCTGGCTGCGAAGCCGAAGCCGGTGGCTGGGAAGGCAAACGGGACCCTGGGGAGCCTCGGCCAGCCCCAGACTCCGCGGCTGGGCCTGGAAGGCGGCGTGCCGTGCGGGCCTGAGGCTCAGCTGGCGTCGGGAGGGTTGGGGCGCCAAGATGGGCTCCCGATGGCCAACGCAGAGCTTGGTGGTGACGGAAGAGAAGGATGCTCCCTTGTGCTGTCTTTATAGCTGTGTGGGGGTCCAATTATTTCTAGGGGCCCATCGTGCTAAGCTCCTTGTTTCTTGAGTTTTGATACTGGTGCCTCTCTGAGTGCCCTGTCTAACATACACCCTCACTTTCCCACCTCCACCCCTGGCAGGAGCCCCCAGGGGCAGCCAGGTCTGCCCCTCTAAGGGGGTTTCTTGTTTTGGGCCCCCTGAAAGGCCAGACAGACCATCCAAGCTTGCTTACACCCCGGTTCTGTGGGTTCCTTGCTCCTCATTTCTAAGTGACCTTTCCTTGGTTTTCACCCCCAGAGACTCAGCTGTTGTGTTCTGGGTCCTCAGCCTGGGGAGCCCGAAGGGGGAAGCATAGAGACAAGCCTTTTGTGGCACGCGACCGCACTGCCTTGATGTGTCAGTTAAGGACTCAGGCTGCCTGTAACAGGAATCCCATGAACAGTGGAGTTTATTTATCTCTGGTCATAAGGAGTCCTGGTCTGGCTGGTGCCATCAGGGGACCAGGCTCCTGTCTCCTGTGCTCAGCTTGTATTTCCATTCTTGTGCTCACAAAATAGCTGCTGTGCCTCAGGCCATCACATCCACATTCCCAGTAGGAAAACAGTGGAGGGAGAGAGTTGTCATGTACTGTGACTTTTCTAACAAGTAAACATTGGGTTTCCCAGTAGACTTCAGAGTACATCACAGTGGCCAGAACTGTGACATGTCCCCCTTCTAGAGGTGAGGGAACTTGGGGAGTTAGCTGGGCACAAACAAAATCAGGGTTCTTTTGGTAAGGAGGAAGGTGGATGGAGATTAGTGTCATCCAGGTGTGTCCGCCACACAAATGGTAGAGAGGGTCTGTGTCGTGTTCATCCCTGTGCCCTCCCATCTGCCTGGCACACAGGTGCTAAGTTGAAATTAGGGGGTACTCTCGCTCATCTCTTAGGGGGGAGCTACTAATCGGATGACATGTTTGCCGTTGTTCTCAGGGAGCCCCCGGTCAGATAGGGGAGGCATAGTCCCCTGCCCACCCCCAAGGCCACTGATACATGGAGACACGTGCCTGCTTACACACTCCCGCAGCCGGTGGCCAAGCCGGCAGCACGCAACCTCTCCAGCGTGCAAGGATGGAGCAGTGAGGAGCTCCGGGGGCAGTAAGAGGACGCCCCTCTTCAAGGCCATGTGGCAAAAGGGAAGGCCCAGGAATGCTACGAGGAGGAGGAAGTGCCCCTCTCAGAGCCCCCCGTTACCCAGAACAAAGTCTGGAATTTGGTTTTCGTCCCAGTGTGCTGATGAAGGAAGCAAATCGGAGCCGAAGGGAGTTTAATTTCCAACCAAAGGGCACAGGTGTGACTCCCCAGGGGAGTTTCTGTGCACTGGGGAGACTGGTTCCCGGCTCCCCTGGGATGCCCCAGTAGCAGTTTTGCTTTGGCCAGTGCCCTCCCCGCCCCACCCCCAAGCCTCTCCCCTCACCAGTTTGCCTTGGTTCCCACGCGCCGCACGCCTGAGACCCAGAGTCCAGCTCCGCCCCTGCTGGCTGTGTGGCCTTTCTGCTGCCTCTGTACAGCGGGTCGACCAGAATCCCTGCCTCCCCACCGCACAGGAACGAATGGACCACGTGCAGATGGAAATTCCACTCCCCCACTGACAACGGGGACCCTGCCTTCTGTCAATTCTTTCAGACCAGGTTACATCTTCACACTGGGTTTTCTTAAAATGAGGTAACGTGATGGCACCATGCCAGGGATAGGGCACAGCCAGCTCTGCCCCTGCCCTCCACCCGGGCTCTGCTGTCCTGGCCCTTTAAGGTTCCAGCCCAGCAGGCCTGGAATTCAGCCCTGTGACCTAAGTTGCTCCTCAGCCAAGCTGACCAGGAAGAGAGGCCCAGCTGAGGGGCCAGGGAAGCTCAAGCTTGGGTCTCCCCCCACGGCCCCTTGCACAGAACGACCTGGCCCCAGCCAGCCTGCCTCTACCCTTCTGTGCCCCAGAGGAGGCAGGGCGGAGGGCAGGAGGATGAAGGAGAACCCCCTGCAGGGCCCAAGGACCACCAGCTTATGTTGGGCACAAGGCCAGGAGCCTGAGGTCTTTGGTTCTTCTGCCGGTGCTGCAGCAGAGACCCATATTCACAGGCTATTTGCAGGGGTGTCGTTGAGTATGGGGTGGTCCACCCCACACCTAGCCCTCAGCTAGCCCTGGGGCCAGGCCCTGTGAGGGCTTCACCGTAGAGGCAGCTTAGAGGGTGAAGTGTGTGGGCTTTGGTGTCAGACATGGCTGTGTGACTTTGGGCAAATGGTTTAACTCTGTGCCTGATCAGGATAAGGCTTCCAAGATTGCTCTGCTCCGCCCAGCCCACGGCCACAATTCCAGGCACCAGGAGCCCTCAAGGAGGGGGTGAACCTTACAGAACATCTCCTCGGTGGTCTGCAAGAAGGGGAAGATTTCTGGAGGAGTTATGCTGCCTTGCCAGGAGATGGGCATGTGACACCGTGTGTGTGTGTGTTTGTGTGTGTGTACAACAACTTTATTAAGATACAACTCACAACCATACAGTTCACCCATTTACAGTGTACACTTCAGTGGTTTTTATTATATTCCCAGAGTCGCACATCCATCACCACAGTCAATATTGGAACACTTCATCACCTCAAGAAGAAACCCTGTGCCCTCTAGCTGTACCCCACATCCCAGCCCTGCTTCCCATCTACATAGAGTTCCCTCTGTGGGCGCTTCACAGAGAGGGAGCCCCACGCAGTGAGGACTTTCATGACTGGCTTCTTTGACTCAGCATTTATTCCCCAGATCCATCTGTGCTGAGCTTGAATTGTTGCTTCTCTTTGTGCTTGATGAATAGTCCATTGTATGGACAGTGACTCCATTTTTTTTTTTTAATTCATTCTTCTATTGATGGACTTCCGGGTTTTTTGGCTTTTGGACTAATGTTGCCATAGATGTTTGTTGTCCTGTTTTTGGACATGTGTTCCTGTTTCTCTGACATATATGCCTAGGAGGGGAACTGCTAGTCAGAGGAATCTCTCAACTTTAATCACTTGAGAAACCATCAGGCTGATTTCCATGACCGCACCACCTTCCATTCCCACCAGCAATTCCCATGGCTATGTCAACACTTATTATTATCTTCTTTTTGTCTTAACCATTTTGGAGCACATAGAATTGAATCTCACAGTGGGTTTGGATTTGCATTTTCCTGATGACTGAGATCAAGCACCTTTTCATGTGCTTATTGGGCATGTCCTGGAGAAATCTCTCTTCAGATCCTTTGCCTTATTTTTCACTGGGTTATTTTGTCTTTTTTACTATTGAGTTGTAAGAGTTCTTTATATATTCTAAGTACAGATCTTTGATCAGATACGTGATTTACAAATATTTTCTCCCACTCCCTGGGTTATCTTTTTACTTTCTGCATGGTGTCCTTTGAAGCAAAAAGATTGTCATTGGGATGAGGTCCAATTTGTCTTTTCTTAGGTTCGTCATACTTGGGGTGTCACATCTGACTGTGAGTTTTTGATCAGTCATTTCCCTGTGGATGGCATGTGGGCTGAGCTGAGCCGTGGATGGGTCAATGGTCTCTGGGGAATCAGGGACCCCATCAGCTCCTATCCTCAAGGGTCAGGCACTCACCAGGCCTCACTAGCAGATTCAGGCTGAGAAAGACATTTAATCAAGGACTTGCACCCCTGGGTGAATCAATAAAATTGAGAAGTGAGTTTAGAGCCCCTTGAAAGACAGAGGGGCCTGGGTTCAAATCCTGGGCACACCTCTAAGTGATGCAGAGCTTGGGAGAGAATCTTCCTGAAGTTTCTCATCTCTAGAAAAGTGTTTCCCCCTGGGTGCAAAGTGGATGGAGGTGATGTCCCTTCTTCCATCCGGGCATCTGGAGGAGGTAGCCAGGAGCTCAGGCACTCACAGGCTCTTGTGTCCCCAGCCATGAAAGCCGACCGGAAGCGCCTGAAGGGAGAGAAGACGGACCTGGTGAGCCAGATGCAGCAGCTGTACGCCACGCTGGAGAGCCGCGAGGAGCAGCTCCGGGACTTCATCCGCAACTACGAGCAGCACCGCAAGGTCAGGCCCGTCGCCCCTTTGCTCTCCCTTTCCTTCCCCTCCCCCCACCTGCAGGTCCAGGACTGGCCTCCGGAACCCCCAGACCACAGACATCCTGCTACGTCACCCGGGGCTCATTTGGGAAGGCCCCCCACGCAGCTGGCCCAGGTGCAGGCCCTGGGGTGAGCTGGCACAACTCCTGCTGGCCAGGGGCCGACAGTGTCCATGCCTCCTGGGTAAACAAGCCTAGATGGCTTAGAGTCAGCACCAGTGGATTTGGGTTTAACTGACCCAAGTTCTACCCTAGCTCCTCGTATGTGTGCCCTCGAGCATCTCACTTCACCTCTCAGAGCTTCAGTTTCCTCAGTTTCATGGTGCAGATTTTGCAGAGCTGTGATAGGGACTGTTTGAGACAGTAAGACAGTGAGCTCAGCATGGCGCCTGGCATCTAACAAGCGCTCGGCAAATGTTAGCTGTGTGTCTTATTAGTAACACCCTAACAAAAGTGGAGGCGGACCGGGAAGCATCTGTGGGACTGCGCGGAGAGAGTCTGGGAAGGCTTCCCTGAGGAGGTGACAATAGGCATTGGGTGCTGTGGAGTGAGTAGGAGTTGATGGTCAGATAACTCAGGAATTTGCTTTAACAAATAAGTCTAATGTATGTGGTGTGGACGTACCCAGGAAGGTACTGAAACCGAAAGAAAAAAATCGTCCCCCCAACCAGGCAGGTCTAGGGAGCCCCAAGTCTGCAGGGAACACCTGGGACCCTCTGATGAGCAGAAACTGCTTTTCAAGGACGTGACCCCAATGATGAGCTGTGGCCAAGGTTCCCAGGTACTGGGGAGGTGGGCATTTCTGGCAGCCGGAAACGTCTCTGGCCATGAGTTTGTCCTCAGGACAGAGCACGGCCGGGCGGGCCACGTGCCTTTGCAGGCGTGGCTTCTGAGTGCGAGCTGAGGTGCCAGAGCCTCGGAGACCTAACGTGAATTCGAATGCTTGGTCACGCAGCCCACTTCCCCAGCACCCCTCCCAGCGTGCCGGCCCCCGAGCCCGGCCTCCCACGCACGCCTCAGTACAGGCTCAGACGAACAAATGAGTTCTCTCCACTGTTCACTGTTTACGAGGCCGCCCAAGGCAGATGACGGAGAAGAGGTCACGGCACTCCCCACGAGCTGTGGGTGTCCCGCTGGGCATTTCAGCAGCCACGCCCGGGTTTAAGAGCTGTCACTTCTCTTTGTCTTTTAATGGGACCGCAAACTCGTGTTCGTAATTGTGCTCTTCAAGGAGAGCCACTGTCCCAGCTCCTCTCCATTGAAGTCACAAGTCCCAGGCGGCGGCAGGGCATAGGGGGTTATTCCCCATGTCCAGCCAGAGGAGAGCAGGATCGAAGCTGCTGACTCAGCAGAAGCCTCGTCAGTGGGGCGGTTGTGGGCAGCCCCCAATGCCACAGCTGAGCTGCAAGTGTCATTGTTAGAGATTCCCAGTGCCCACAGCACCCTTCAGAGTCACTGAAGAACATGGGGCTTGGAAAATACTGCTCCCCTGTTTTAAAATGGCTGTCTTAAATTACCACCATATACTTGCAGGAGTCGGCGTTGTAGCGATGGCTCTTTCACCCTCGCTAGAGCCAGCTTCCCCTCACGATGGCAGGACTGAGGCTGGGGAGGGTCTGATGACTGGCTGGCGTGTGTCGAGCTAGTCTGGAGAAGCAAAAGCCACGTGTCCTGGTTTGTTCTGCTCCTTCCAAGACCTTGCAACTGGTTTGCAAAAATGAGCTGCATCTTCTGTGTCCCCATGGCCAGAATTAATGGAGCTTCGGTTCCCCACCCCACCTGGGCCCAGCCACTCAGCTTGCTGTGGCCCATCCAGCCCCTCCCGGGCCCCTGCCGGCCGCACCTGGACACTACAGGGCCCAGGACTCAGCTTCTGGAGAGCAGAGCGGGCTGAGAAATGAGACCGGCATCCCAGAAGCTGTGCCAGTTGCATATTCCCAGTCACGTGGGTGCAGCGTGGAAGGGGGTTCGGGGACTCAGTTACCTCATCCAGCTAGCAGTGCTTCCAGGCTGGGGGCCACGGGCTGCACACAGGGCGAGCTGAGGTGATGGGGCCCAACAGGGCAGCTTCGCCCTGCCTGCATCACCTCCCCGGCCAGGTCTGGGTCCCCCGATGGCCCCAACCCCTCTTCTGTCAGGAGAGCCCCATGGGCGGGCAGGCCAAAGGGACCTCAGCTCCCATCCAAGGCCTCACATGGCCTGGACAAATCCTGTCCATAAATTCCAGCCACCCCAACCCCCATCATGTTCAGCCCCCCAAGCTGTGACCTTCTGGTTCCTGTCCTGCAAGGAGTGAGACCCCTGCCACGCTCGCTGTGTGGCTGGGGGTTACTTTGCCTTACTGGCCTCAGTTTACACATCTGTGAAATAGAAATGATCACTATCCCCAGCCCCACAGGAGGCTGTGAGGTTTAAATAGAGGCATGCTCCAAGGACCCCCAGTTGCTGCTGAGCCCCCTGCCACCCTGGATGGTGATTCTGGGGGGGGGCAGTCAGAGTCTGCACCCTGAGGCAGGAGAGGACCCTCCCCCGCCAGCCCGGAAGCCCCGCGGGCTCACGAGCATTGGAGCCAGTGGCTGCAAAGAAACAGAGAGACAAAGAAATGATCCCGAGGGCCGCAGAGACCTTCCTCCTAATTCAGGGACTAGCGGCGAGCAGCTTGCGATACCAGCCAGTTCTAAGGGACGGGCCTTACCCAGATGTTGGGTTCCACACACTTCACTCCCCAGGCTCTTGCACGAGCTGAGCTGCTGCACCCTGGGAGTGGGCGCTCGGACACCCAAGGGGAACACTCCCACCTGGAAGGGTGTGGGCAGTGCTGAGTTGTCCGTCCTGCGGCTCCGAGGCTACCTGTCCCTACACCAAGTCTTGCTTCCTGAGCCTGAGGAGTTGCTTAGCCTGTGACTTTGTCATAGTGCCATCTGTCACTCTGCACTTGTGTTAGAGCTTCTCGCCACCTGCACCCTGGAATGTGGCCACAAAGGAGGTGGTCAGCGTTCAGGGGGGCCCAGTAATGTGTCCAGAGCCCCCCAGCTTGCACTGGGCAGAGCCCAACACCCAGGCATCCTGACCCCACCAGCCACACCCCCACTGGGCCACATCGGGAGACACGGGCAGGCGACACGGGGCTAGGCTGCCACGCTGTCAGCTGGTGACCTTCGGCGGCAGCCTGGCAGCTGCGTGGACCCTCTGCCAGGCCGCTGTTCTGGGACCTGGCACAGCCTGTGAACTGAAGTGCACGTCCCTGCTCTCCCAGAGCATGCGGAAAGGTCCACTCCCGGGGGGCAGGGGCTTGGGTCTGGCTTGCACCCGTGAACACCGGTTGAGTGACCGAGACCAGGCTCCAGCACAGCAGCAGGGCAGAGACGGGGGCTGCCGTCCGAGCTGGGCAGCAGGGAGGTGAGCCTGCAGTGTGCCCAGGGAATGAGGCCCAGTGAATGAGCCTGCAGTGTGCCCAGGGCCGTGCTAATGCTCCATGGAAGTGCTCCTCCAGGCTGCCAGGAACCCTTGATGTGGAAACTGAGGCGCAGAGAGCCTTTGCAGGTCACCATTGCAAAGCCACAGAACAGTCACAGAGAACGGGGCAGGGGCCTCCCTCCGCCTCCCAGTCCCTGCCGAGGTGGAAGCGAGGCCTTGGGAACCGGGTTGCGAGATGACGCAGGACGCTGCTCGCCCCAGGGCCCCAGGGGCACGGAGACCTTGAATTTGGCTCTCCAGTCAGTGAGTGGAAGGTGGGGAGGGTCTTCCTGTCCAGGAAGGACGCTCCTCCCACCATCTCATATGAACAGCTCAAGCCAGGGGGCCTGCCTGGAGGAGGCCCTGGGGCTGACAGAGGACGGTGCCGTGTTCAGACACAGCAGCTAATTGGGGGTTCAGCCTGTTCCATCAGCAGCTGTGACCTTGGGGTGCGACCCAACCTCGTGGGGCTGAGGTGTCTCCTGCTCTGTCCCTGTTGTCACCAAACAGAACAAAGCCCCAAACCAACCTCCGACCCTAACTTGTCAGACTCGCCGGAAGTCATTCCGTCTTGACCATTCTTTCCGGCCCCTCCCCATGTGACATACAGAGAAACCAAACTTACGGTGACACTCGGTGACACGCGTTCCCTCACTTATTCACTGGAGAAATTCCTGCGGGCGTCTCCTCAGGTCTCCTCCTGGGCCCTCCTGGGGGCAGGGTGGGGCTTTCTTGCCTGGAGCCGCACACCCTGCCTGTCCTGTGGCCGGGCGAGGAGGCCGCTCCCTCGTGGTGACGCCCTGTCCCCCCCAGGAGAGCGAGGACGCGGTCAAAGCCCTGGCCAAGGAGAAGGACCTGCTGGAGCGGGAGAAGTGGGAGCTGCGCCGCCAGGCCAAGGAGGCCACGGACCACGCGGCGGCCCTGCGCTCCCAGCTGGACCTCAAGGACAACCGGATGAAGGAGCTGGAGGCTGAGCTGGCCATGGTGAGACCCCCCCGCCCGGGCACCCCCAGCCGGGTTCCAAGGCTGAGCAGTGCGGTAACCCCGGGGGGCCCGCTTGGGGTGGGGGCTGGGGCTGGTGAGGCTCTGTCAGCCCCCAGGCACTGCCCTTTAGCTACCTGGGGGGCAGAGGGGTGGCAGATGTGGGGCTGCCAGGAGACCCCCACTGTTCCCCGCTCCCAGGCTACGCGAAGTTAAAAGAAAGCTCATTTTTTGTTTAAAATATACATACATGTTTAGGAAAACACCCAAAGGTTAACGCTGTTATCTCTGAGGAGGAGGATTTCAGTGGCTTTATCCACCCCCTCCCGCCACCCCTACACACTGCCTCCTTCCATCTCAAAGGCATCTGTAGTAAAACGATTCTCGGGTCACCAGGGAAAAATGACATATTTTCTAATCCAAAGCAAGCTTCAAAGTCCTTGCGTGAAGACACCAGCCTGCGTAGGGGGTGGCTCCCCCTACCCGCTCATCAGCACCCCCACTGCCGGCCCAGGGGTGTCCCGCCTGAGCCCAGCCCTAGTCTTCTGTCCCTGTTCCTGTGTGACCGTGGCCACTCCCTGAACTTCTCTGGGCTTCGGGGCCCCTTATCTCGTGCTGGGTGGGAGAGTTTCAGTTCCAGCTGCCTTCCCCAGAGGTGACTGGGTAACCTCAGTGACCTCATGGCTGAGTTACCAGGCACTCGGGTGACAGTGACTGGGAGGAGAGTGTTCAGGGGCTGCTGTGGGGTGGGATGGCACACGTGGCCCTGAGGGTCTCGGTGTCCTCCTGCAGAGCGTTGCTGCCAGCTAACTGTGGCTACAGCTGTGGGCTCTGGCTTCAAATCCAGCCCCATTGCTTCCTAGCTGTGTGAGCTCAGTTTACCACTCCGGACCATAATTGCATATACTTCATAGGGCTCTTGGCGACCCGTCAGGATCCCTGGGTCCTTCCTGCATCTCCTTGTCCAATGCTGACCCCTAGTGGTGAGATCTGCCAGCAGGAAGACGCTGCAGCTGCCAGGGGCCCTCTCAGATGCTTCCCAGGGGGGCCCGGTGCTTGCAGGGGCTGCCTCCTGCAGCCCAGACAGACCCCTTTTCAAACTGCACGCCTGGAAGGGGGTGCAGGGTCAGGCAAGGGGGAGTTGGCGTGTTCTGCCAGGCCTTCCAAGGGCCCTCTGGACAGACGGATGTGAGGCCTCAAGCATCCTGGAGGACTCCGGGGCCTTTCAGGGTTGGGCTCCAGCTCTGCTCCCACGTTCACCAGGCCCAGACACTCAGCCGACTTCAGTCTGGCCCCTGAAATTCTGGGTCTCGCTTCCTCCTTTAAGCAGCAGACCCCTCTGCTGGAATGAGCCATTAGGGTGAATGCTTATAACTCAGGGTGATGGATTGTTGTAGTGTCTTCCCCGGGGCTCAGAGGCACCAGGAGGGACTTTACTAAAAGCCATGGCGACCCCATGTTCTTGGGGTTCCACCTAACTAGGGTTACCCTCCAGGGCTGCCATAACAGAATGTCACAACCTGGGATGTGTGCCCAGCTGTGCACCCTTAGAGAAATCACATAACTTCTCTGAACTTCTGGCTTCCCCCTGTCAAGCACAGATAACCCCACGCCCCCTGTGGAGACCTGGGGCTCCTGCACTGAGCACGTGGGGGTTTCCGAAGCTGTGGGGCGACTGTCACCCGACTTGGGAGGCAGGGCTGGCACACTCAGCCTTTCCCTGCTGTGGGGAGTTATACTTTGGGGTGTGGCATTGGAAAGGGAATGACTTCAGAGTCCTGGGGTGTCAGAGCTGGCGGGAGCCCTCAAGGTCACTGGGCCCAGGCTTGCAGAGGGGGAAGAGGCCCAGAGGCAGCGGCCGTGGAAAGGCCTCAGCTGGTCAGCAGCTCTCGGCCAGGGACTGTCCACTCTCGGCTGGGATCTTTCTCAAGACACCAGCTTTGCCAGGAGGCACCTGGGGTCTTCGACAAGGTATAGAAAGTTCTGGAGTTTGGAGAGAGAAGGTTTTTCATTTTATCTGTGTTGATATTGGGGGAAAGTCAGCACTTGGGGTGACCCCCCCATCTGTAGCATGGAGGTTCTCGGAGACCCCAGTACAAGGCCTTAGGCCCCTGTCTGTGCCCCTCTGCCCTGGCAGGAGCGTGCGTGGGGAGCCAGCCGGGAAGTCGAGATTGACCGTCATGAAGAGTGTGCATTAATACATTTCCAAAACGTGCGCTTTTTCGCTCACAAGATAGCTTGAAGGTGCTTCTAATAAAACCCCAGCTGCCCGGGGTGGGGCTTGGGGGAGACAGCAGAGAGCTGCCGGCCCTGACCCCCCACCGCCCTCGCTGGGCTTCCCCGCGCTCTCCGCATTCTCGTGGTGTGGCCTGACAGCCTGGTGGGGCACCTGCCTGGCCCCAGCCCGCATCTTGGGGCACCCGTGAAGGGGAATCGCAGGTCGAATCTGCCAGCGAGGGTGCTGGAGGCGCAGGGGCCGCCTTCTTCCCTGCTCAGTGCAGTCCCAGCGGGTCCCCAGCGACCAGAAAGCTTGCGGGGCCCCCGTGTGTCCCTCCGTGTCGCTGACCTCGCAGTACTGGGGTGACCCCTAACTGGGGGTGACTCCGCAGTGAGGCCCAGGTGAGGCCTGCGGTGTGGCGCCCCTCCCTGGCGGGCACACAGCAGGGCACCAGGCCCCGGCGCAGAGGCCGAGCGGCCCCCGGTCACGTCTCCTCTCCCTGTCCCCCGGTCTCCCGCCAGGCCAAGCAGTCCTTAGCGACGCTGACCAAGGACGTGCCCAAGCGGCATTCCCTCGCCATGCCGGGCGAGACGGTGCTCAACGGCAACCAGGAGTGGGTGGTGCAGGCGGACCTCCCGCTGACCGCAGCCATCCGGCAGAGCCAGCAGACCCTCTACCACTCACACCCCCCCCACCCTGCAGACCGGCAAGGTGAGTCTGCCCCGGCCAGCAGCATTCGTGGGGGGCTTCTTAGGAGTCCTTCTGACCCAGTGGGGGCGCAGCCTCTTTGTTCACACTATAGCAGCTTAGGGGAGTGGGGGGCAGAGACCAGGAGCTCCTGTTACTGAGAAGTCTAAGAGATGGAACTCAGGCAAAGCTGGATCCGGAGGTTCAGTTCATATCGAGGCCTGTCTTGCTGTCTCCCTCTCTCAGCCCTGCCTGCCTCCATTTGGCCTCATCTTTAACTCATCTCTTTCCAGAAGCCTAACAGTCTCCAAAAGTTCTAGGCTTTTGATTAAGGCCCTTACAGGTCCAAGTTTTGAGAAAGAGAAAGTATCTCTCTGTGTCCCTGTCAAATCCCAGCGGACTCTGATTGGCCTGCCTGGGTCAGAGCTGGGCAGCTCCTGGATTGACAGCCCTGCCCAGTCACAGGATGCGGGGACTGATGTGACTGTCACACCTGGTCTCCAGGTACTTGGTGGTGGAGGGGTCCAGCCTCTGGGCAGTGCCTGCACCCCCTGCCCCAGTACAGATGCCAGCCCCCCACTGCCCCGCTGCACCTCTGCTGCCCACCTGGCTCTGTTCTGTCCTCCCTGTGAGTGGCAGGCTACCTCTGTGTGACGGGTACGGGCTAGAGCAGGCACCCAGGCTCTGGAGCCCACAGGTCCTGTCAGCCGCTCTGGTCATTGGTGGCCAGGACTGTCCCCCTTCTGTCACCCCACCTGCTCACAGGCCCACACATAGGAGGCCCTCAGTAGCTGGGCCGGACAGAAGTGTTTCCTCATCCCTTGCAGACAGGAACCCCTGGAGGGCTCGGGGGTTCCGGGCTGTGCCTTCCAAGCTGAGCCCGGCACCGTGAGCGCTGGGCCTGACGTGGGTGAGGCCAGGGTGGCAGCGCAGGTGTGAAGACAGACGGCACATATATTACAGACAACCCAACGCTGCATTGTTGCAGGGAGTGGGCAGTGCAGGCGGAGAAACAAGCAGCGAGCAGGGGTACTGGCAGGAAGTAGACATCGCAGTGGGGGCCGGGGCAGCTGGCCAGGCGAGGCGTCCGGGATGGCTGAGGCCTGAGTGAAGAGAAGGCAGCGGGGCAGCAGTGCCAGAGGCAGGAGGGGTTGTGAGCTCTGTCAGAGGCCACGTGGCTCGGCCCAGTGCCGGGGGAGCTGAGTCTGGCAGGTGAGGGGGGCCGCCCATCCGGCCTCACCTTTCACTCTCGGGGTGACCTAGTGACCGGCTCTCGCCACAGGGCGAGGGGTAGAGGGAGGGCACTGCAGTCTTCCGGGTCACGGCCAGTGATGCCCCAGCCTCGCAGGGGCCGTGGAGCTAGAGGGAAGTGGTCAGGTTGGGGTTGGGGTTTGGAGGGGCTGCTGGTGAGTGGGGGAGCAGGGGAGGTGGGGCCAGGGGTGGCCTCTAGCTGCTTGCTTGGGAGGCTGGTGTAGACCGGCAGCAAAGATTGTGCCAGGTCTGGGGAGCGTCCGGGTGCAGGAACAGGGGGAGCACGGCTAGTGGGGTCCCCAGAAACGCCCATGCCTTCGC
Source organism: Scalopus aquaticus (assembly GCA_004024925.1). Classification (NCBI taxonomy): domain Eukaryota; kingdom Metazoa; phylum Chordata; class Mammalia; order Eulipotyphla; family Talpidae; genus Scalopus; species Scalopus aquaticus. The sequence continues at coordinate 144,661 of PVIJ01001678.1, forward strand.
CTATGCCCAGGCGATGAGAGTCGAGGGGCCCAGAGGCCGTGGGAGCTGCTTCCCAGCCCTGCTGTGACGGCTGGGCTGTGGCACCAGGGGTGGGGGTGAGACAAGCCTCTTCTCTGCCTCAGTCTTCCGACCTGTGCAGCGAGGCCTTGGGCACGCTCCCCTGCGAGGCGCTCCAGGCGGGGCCGCGCTCTCCACCCCGCACTGACCAGCTGTCCCTGCTTTGCAGCGGTCAGGGTGAGCCCCTGCCACTCGCGGCAGCCCTCCGTCATCTCCGATGCGTCCGCCGCGGAGGGCGACCGGTCGTCCACGCCCAGCGACATCAACTCCCCTCGACACCGGACACACTCCCTCTGCAACGTAAGGCCAGCAGCAGCGGGGCCTGGGCCGGGGGCCCTGCCCGGAAACCTAGGGGCGGGCCGGAGGGGTGAAGACGTACCCGCTGTTTCCTCTCGTCCACCCAGGGAGCACTCTGGCGAAGGCATCTGTTCTGTTCTTTCCTTTTGCAAGAAGAGATGGCTGTGGGGAGAGAATGAGAGGAGGCCCGTTTGCTCCTTGTATCCGGGAGGGCAAGGAAAGTCCAGAGGAAGGCGGGCCCGGGTCGGCCGAGGGGTCTGTGGGCCCCGGGGCCCCTGGGGGGGCTGTGTCCAGGACCCCGGGCCTCCCCTCCCAGACATGGCCCTGACGGCACCATCTCAATCCCCTGCGAGGCCGGCACTGGCCTTCGCCCAGGAAAGAACTGGGCTGTTCTGAGTTTAGGAGCGTGGGCGTGCACAACCTCTGCAGAGGAGCCCCGTAAACTTGTCCTAAGTCTGTTCCTTATTTAATCAAACTCAGTACACGTCCCTGGTCACCTACTCTTGATGACCGGTAGGGCACACACAGAGACAGGCTCCTCAGGAGTGAGGGGGAGAACACAGGTGGGTCAAGTGGCTATTGCCAAGAGGAAACCATATTGGGGCTCTGTCACCAAACCTGGGGGGTCAGAGTGTGGGGCCACTTGTCAGGCTTGTTCCATCATGAGACTGACCATAGGGAGGGCCCCCCTGCCATAGTCTGAAGACAGACCAGGAGGGTTAGGTCTTCAGATGTCTGGGAGGCTTTCCCCCAAACTCTGTTAATGTGACTTTATTAACCAGAGAGAAAGCTAATAAAAAAGAAATGAGGTGAACAGAGTGGGAAAGAAAGATCAAGTAACTGTTACTTGCCAATGATATGATTATCTACCTGGAAAACTCAAGAGAATGACCTGAAAAGCTATTAGAACTAATAATAAGCAAGTACATACGGTACTGGTTGAAAATCAATTCATAAAAAGCAATAGCTTTCCTATATGTGAGTTATGATCACGGAAACTTGTTTTTTTTTTTTTTTTCCGTTTACAACAGCAACGAGAAGAGATTATAAAAATAGCCAAGACTAAGCTTAAAATAGATTGCCTGATCCTGGTGGCGTGGACTCCCCACATCAGCATGGGGAGAGTGATCTAGGGGTGTCTGCTTCAGGGGGTGGGGGCAGGCTCCCCACGATGGAGGCAGGGCTGTCACTAATGCCCAGGCCCTGCTGAGGTTTTTTTTTTGTTTTTTCATTGGGGTTTTAAGCAGCCATTTGTTCGTCTCTTGTCCCAGGACAGAGCACTGGTAACAAAGGCTGTCTTGACTGACAGGACCAAGATGAGCCCCCAGAGGGGACTCTGGCATCTGCTCTGTGGTTCTTACGTCCATGTGGAGTTAGACCCACAGCCAGCCAGCATTGCCCTCATTACCGAGTGGGGAAGAGAGCCCACTCTGGGCCAGGTGCCCTTACAGAGCAGTGCCCTTTCCAGAGCACCGAGGGTCGCATTTTCTCTTCTTAGGGTGGGCCCAAGTGCTGCAGAAAAACCCATTCTGCAGAAAGAGTTCTGCAAAGACCTCCTGAATCACCTTTGGCATAGGCCTAGCCTGTCCCCAACTTGGTCTTGGGACATTCCTGCTGCTACCAGTGGCTCATCTAGCTCACTGACTTCCAGGCTCGCCTTATATATAGGGCCCTGCCACCAAGAAATGGGTACTCTAATAAGACAGTTATCCACATAAGGGCCTATCCCTGGACACTGGCCACATTCTCTTCACCATAAATTTGGCAAAACTGGTCCAACCCAGAATAGACCTATCTTAACTGCCAAGTGGATGCTGTTGGCAAACCTTGGGATGGAATGAAAGACTAAACAGCCATTTGTTCCATCCTTGCCCTCCCTCACCACTTTTATCCCCCATCTCAGCAGATGTGCACACAGGTAAGCCAGGAAGAGCCTGAAAATAGCTCCAGGTAACCTGTTCTTAGGTGTCTGACCTAGCACCAACAAGAACGGCCTAGGCTGAATTAAGGATCTCTCCATCCTCTCATTCTCTGGCTACTCATTTAGAGCAGAGGAAGGGAACTCAGCACAGGGAGTTTGGAGAGGGCTGACTGCCACTGGCCCAAGTGACACATCGAATACTTTTTCTTCAAGGGCAGTTTGCCTGCAATTCTGAAAACAACCACTAGGGGTCTCCCCAGAAATGACTGTGATCCAAATGATCTTGTGTCCCCAGGCAGGACGACTCATTCTGGGATGTAGTGAAGGCTTTGTACACCCAGAAGGAGAACTGAGCCTGTGGGAACCAGACAGTCCTTGTAATTAGCTCCATGATATACTGTCTACAGGCTTTATATCTTCAATAAGGTTAATGACTCCTGATGCCCTCCCCACCCCCACCCCATAAGAAAGTCATTGTGTTGCTTGTAAGGAAAGTTAGAGACCACATTGCCTCCTGAGTTTTTCTGGCTTGAAATTCTTTACTATTGTGCTTTTCTCTATAAAATTATATTTCTTTATGAAAAGGACCAAGTATAACCAATCTCCAGTCCTAACTCAATGTACCAATTGGGGCTGGAACTAGAATGCCTTTAAGTGACTGAAATGTTGGCCAGAGGATATTGGGGGTCAAGAGTTCAGAGCAGGCAGAGGCAAAGGGCCTCAGGTCAGGACCCCTAGTCCAGGAAACATCTCCACAACATGAACCCCAGGTCCCATCACTGTACCATCTGCGAGTGTGTGCTTCAGGGGGTTGGGGGCAGGCTCCCCACAATGGAGGCAGGGCTGTCCCTAAGGGATGGCTTCCTTCCCCGGAAGACCCCACGGGCCACCTCTGCTCTCCTGTGCTGTGTCTCTGCTATTTCATCTTCCCCTCTCCTTTGGCTACAGGGCGACAGTCCCGGCCCAGTTCAGAAGAACCTGCACAACCCCATTGTACAGGTAGGTGCGCCCTCCCTGGCTTGACCACAACCTCATCCCTTGTTCCCTGGACCCGTGACAACCCCATTTCCAAACTTGGGCACCCAGGGCAGAGGAGTCACAGCAGATCACCCACATCACACCTGGGCTGGTACCTGGGCCAGGCTCAGTACCTGGGCCAGGCCTTCCTTGTCCCCTTCCACACCTGTACACCTACTGAGTACATCACATACCTTTCACCTTCCTACCCCGTTGAGTCTTCTGGCAGCCAAAGGTTGGTGACCCAAGCCATGGGTTCTTGGGGTCCCCCTTTGCTGCAGGGAGATTTCCTCAATTTATTTTTAATGTTTTCACATTTTATCATCAGAGTAAGGAGGCTGCAGGGAGAAAACCAGCATGAATGGGAAGCTCGGAAGGGATCTCGGGAGCAATCTCTAGTCTGGGGTTCCCACCCGTGGGTCTGAACACCACACACCTGCATCAGGGTCCACCAGGGACAGGCATTCAAATGCAGATTTCTGGGCCCTTCGTCCAAGAGATTCTGACCCACCAGGTGTGGGGTAGGGCCTGGAACTCAGGAAATTCTGCTGTGCTTGGGAAACAATTAGTCTAGTCTAATCCTACCTTTTGACAGAGAATGGCACCCCCTGTCTGCATAAAGCACTTGGCTGTTTGTGCACTGCAGACATCACACTACCCCAACTCCCACCCCTGTAGTCACCTGACAGGACTGTCTCCTCATTGTCACTGTCGTCAGCCCACATCACCGATGAAGGCACTGTGCTCAGAGCAGCTCAGGCTCTCCCTGGTCCCGGGGGGCCTGACACAACCAGGACTGGAACCCAAACTCCGGCCCCCCTGCTCCCCGCGGCCAGTCCTGCTCCTTGGGCAGAGGCTTAAGGGCCGAGGGCCTTACTCCGGCTGACACCTTAAGCTCAGGTCGGCTTCTTCCTCTTTCTGGAATTCTCAGGCCCCTTTCCGCAGTCACGGGGACCGCGAGCGCTCGCTGCAGTGCCCTGCAGACGGGGCTGCCAGCCTGGAGAAGCCCGAGGGGTGTGGACACACAGAAGCCACCGCCTGGGCGTTTCCATCCTCACTTTAGTGCCATCCTTACGCCCATCACAGCCCTGCTGTGTCCCCGAGAGCTTCCCGAGCTGACCCAATGGCCTCAACCCCTGTGGGGGAGACCCCAGTCCCGCTGCCCGCGGCGTCCCAGCCCCTGCACCCCACCACTGCCTCCCAGCTCAACGTGACTTTGTTCTTCTCCCCCTCCCTGCACCCTCGGGCCCCAACTACTCAGTCACTAGAGGATCTTGAAGACCAAAAACGGAAAAAGAAGAAAGAGAAGATGGGATTTGGCTCCATCTCCCGAGTCTTCGCCAGAGGGAAGCAGCGGAAGTCCCTCGATCCCGGCCTCTTTGATGGTACCACCCCTGATTATTACATTGAGGAGGACGCAGACTGGTGATGCCGCCTCCTCCGCCCGCTGCCAGCGGGCGTGGCTGTGCGTGTGGCTGTGCGTGCGAGCGGGGGCGCGCGGGCCGGGCGGGGGCGCGTGGGGGCGCGTGCGCCCGGGTGCTGGCGCACGGGGGTGCTGGGTGTGGCCGGGCGCCCGGAGGAGCGCAGACGCGTGAGCCCCCTTCCCCTGCGTCGCCACCTCTGTAATTGATGTACATACTACAAACGTGTGTGACTCTGTCAACTCTGTTGTCTTCGGGGCGATACAGCTGTGTTGTTAACCTGAGTTTGTTTTTTTTTGTTGTTTTTTGGGTTTTTTTCAATGTTTGTTCTATTTTTTTTTCCTTTTTGTTTGGTTCGTTGGGTTGTCCCTCCACCTTTCCCCTCCCCTCCTCCTTTTTATGAAACTTGAAAACTTGAAGGACTGCTGTGTATTTGTAAATAACAAAATTATTGTGCACTCTGTGCTTGTAAATGTCCCTTGTCCAAACTGCTACTTCTGGAGCCCGTCTCCCCAAGGATGTGGTCTGTTTTTGATGTGTCCCCACCCCTACCCTCTCCCAGTGTGAACGCGGGGGACCAGACCCTGATCTCAGGGCGCAGCGCCCAAGTCACTTTAACCACAATTTGTCACCGTCATCAGGGTAAGGTCCGCTCTCCGCAAGGACTTTCGAGCCCGGGCTGAGGGTCTCCTCTGGGCTGGGTTTGTCAGAGATCAAACGGGCTTTTTTTAATGGCCTGCCAGTTTTTAAATTGCGTTGCCGTTTCTTTCTGGATGGAGGGAAAAAAAGAAGAAAATTGTTTCATTTAATTTATTTGCACAAATGCAGAAAACTTATTCTATCTAAATTATTGCATAAATATGGGAATGTCTATTTTTCCATGGGGGGGGGTGGGAGGTGGGAGTTTCTGTCGACTTGTCTGTTCTTTTCTCACGCTGCTGCCAGACTGTGCGAGGTCGAGTTTGGGGTGACCAGAATCCAGGGACTATAGGCTTTCAAAGCTTGCTTGTTCTGTTCTTCCTTCTCCCCGCCCCCCCAGTTCCTCCGCCCCTGCATGGAAGTGTGTCCACCCTGCTTCCAGAACTTTCCCTGGCCTCTCTTGCTCTCCCATTTCTTTATCTGAACTAGAGGTCGCTGCAGCAGGCACCTTCTCTCAGGTCTGGCTTTGAGAGAGGTTGAACACAGGGCGAGAGGGCCGACCCCGACCAAGGGCACGACCACAGGCCTGAGTGGGCTCCTCTCTGTATCTGTGTCCTCCTCGTCCTAAGTCTGCACAAAGGTCAGGAGTCATGCGGGGAGGCACCCCACCTCCAGAGGAGTACTTAGGGATCACGGCATCCAACACCACCCCCTTCCCTTCTGGTTGGTTCCTCCAGCCACACTTAGAATTCAGGATCCCTGGGGCTCCCACCTCCCACTTGTCCACTCATCCTGGGACAGAAGGGCAGGCAAGGACATTTGGGGAGCAGCGTAGGCCCCCCGCGAGGCCTCACCATCAAAGGACCATGTGTTTTGTGACGCTGGGTCTTGAGACATGAGCTCAGCCAGGTGCCCCCAGGAACTAAAACGCGATCTCCCCCATCTCTAGACCTGTGTCTCTGTCCCCCCTCACTCCATCTTAACCACTAACACAGCTCCATTCACACCACCCTCTAAACAACCAGAGTTGTGTTCCCACTTACAGCAACGCGTTCGGCTCTTTCAGAGAAACGAGGCTTTAAGATGCTGGAGCGTCTCTATCGGGATGGGTAGGATTCTTAGTCCAAAGTCTCTAAACAGAGAAGCCCCAGCGGCTCCTCCCTTCCCGGCAGACACCTGGGGTGGGAAGCAGGCAGGGAACCTGGGGGGCACCTTCTCCCTTGGCTAAGCTGTTTGACAAGCCTGGCCGGGAGGGAGAGTGGCCAAAGCTGCGTCTCTCTCTGCAGAGAGATATTTAGAAAATACTTCCTCCCCTACTCCATGCCCCCAAACCGGTGAGTTTTTATTTTTTTGGTTGATTTTTATGGTTTTCCCTTTACTTATGAGAAACTAAGATTGCAACCACTCCTGGTAATGATTTAGTAGTTCCTTTTCATTTCAGTTTTTTGTAAATTAGAAGATAATTCTAAGAGTTACTAAGGATGATTTATTTAAGAGAACTACGACACATAGCGAATGAGTTATGGGTAACATTAGATGAAAATAACCTTTCCCATGGGAAAGGTTTCTGGAAGGCATGGATGCAAATATAAAATATTAAAAAAAAATCTAAATAAAGCTTATTTTAAAATATTATCGAATTCTATGTTATTTGATTGCTTCTCTGGCTCTGGCGGGAGGCTGCGCCCTGCTGGGAGGCAGAGCCCCCTGACCTGTCCCTGGAGTTCCAGGACTGGGTCCCCAGGGGCTGCCGGGAGGGGCCGAGGAAAGCTGGCTGGATTCTGGGCCCATGGAGGGGCTGAGGCCGGGCTGGCCTCCCAGAAGCGTGTCCCCTTGGCCGCCCTGACTGTAATTTGGAAGAGCTGTGGACATCCAGGGCTGCCCGAGGTCTTAGCGCGTCTCTAAGCCTGCGGCCCTGCCTGCCCCAGCCAGCAGCCCCCCATCAGCTTTCATCTGCTTCCTTCTCCCCCCGGCTCCTTGCACAGGCCCAGCTATGCATTTGAGGCATGTCACTTCCTGCAGGCCCCAGTGGGTCTCTGCCTCATCCCAGCTTCCCCCCTCCCTGGGGACAGTGGCGTTTAAGAGAGATGGAGGGAGTCACAGCACAGACCTGGCTTTTCCAAGCCTTCCTCTGTGAAACTCCTGTGTGGCCCCAGAAGAGGCCACCGATACCCCAATCCTTGAGTGTAGCCCAGGCCCTCATCCTCCACCTCCCAATTTAAAAGCAAGTCCTCTCCAGTGATAAAACTGATGGACATTGGCCTGTTAAGTCCCCTGTCATCTCTGCTGGAAGAAAACCCAAAGCTCTTCAATGCAGAGCACGTGGAAGGCCGGGGTTAGTGAGGACATGGGTGCAAACAGGCTCCTGAGCTGATTGCTGCGAGGAACTTAGGAGCATCTGCCCTGGCAGTTCTCCACCTGGCCACACCTTAGACCTACCAGGGAGCGTTCAAAAACAACGAATGCCAGGTCGTCCCCCTGAGTTCCTGACTTGGGGTGTTGATAAACCTTCCCTGAAGATTCTAATGTGCAGGCAGGATTGAGGACCACAGGACTGATCCCGGAGGGCAAGTGTTCCAATCACATGCCCCTGCCCCCCCTCAAGGCCTCATGCAGACATCACCAATCGATGAAGAGCCCTGTCGACCCAGCCCCAAAGGCCTCTGATTTCCTCACTTTATAAATCTCAGAAAGCCACTGCCAACAAGGAGAAAGCCAGTTTGCCATCCCAAATTTACCTGGCCCCCGACCCATAGTAGTCAGGGAAAATTTTGGAAAGGAGATGAGTGACTGGATCGAGATCCTAAGTAGCCTGTGAGCTCAAGGACCAGCTCCATCTTGTACAAATCTTTGCAGCGCTAGTCAAAAGCCACACTACCTCCTTTACTGAAAGAATTTTCTCTGAGACCTGGCCCCAAGTGGTCCAATTTCAAGTGGTGGAAATTGGAGTGGGGCTGTCCAAGTAATGCAGAGCCGTGCACAGCTGCCCAGGTTGTGCACTGCATCACTCCAGCAAACACCCCTGGCCGTACTTGGCCACCCTTCTGTGTGTCCCCTGCCTTTACAGGTAGGCTCCAGCAGGTGTCACCTAATAATAGTAATAACAATAATAATATCTAACACGTATTAAGCACTTACCATGGGCCAGTGTCTGGGCCGCGCACTTGACGTGTATTAACTCAGTTAACCCTCCAGCGGCCTGCATTATGGATGGTAAAACAGGTTGCACAAATTGCTCAGGGTCTGAAGTTGGTAGTGAGTAGAATGAGCTTCAAACCCCGGGAGGCGGGCTGCAGAGCTCATCCAGAACCGCCCCACCCTCTGGCTAGAGAGGGCTGCCGTGGACCAGGTAGGCACCTCTCAGGCACTGCCAGCCTGATTTGAACCTGCCCCACTGCCCCCAGTCCCACCTGTAGCTTCTGGCACAGCCTCGCACACCTTTGCCATTGTGACTTTTACCCCCCGGCCCTGAACCCTCGCCCAGCCCCAGAGAGGAAGTGCAGAGAGGGAACGAGCTGTGTCTGTGGCAAAGACCGCCTCGCTTGCCCTGCCTTTGAACTCTGTGCTACCTGATCTGCCACGTCCAGAAGGTGGGCTTGGTCCCGCACACTGGTGGGACTGGTGGGGGGTGGTCCCTCCCAGCCCTGGATCAGGGCTAGCGGCGGCACCTCCAGGCCTCATTAGTCCCTTAACAACGGGACCTTTACAATCTCAATGAGCCCTCCCACCAAAACCCTGCATTTTCGCAAAAAGTCTTGCACGGACACCCAGCGCGTCAGCTCTGACCAATGCCTCTTCAGCTTTTCAGATCAGGCCCTACTCGATGGGGCAGACAGGCCGTGGTCCTGCCTCCTGCCAGCTCCTGTTTTTCAGGGAAAGAAACTTAGGGATGATAGGAAGCGACAGAACCCACATATATTAACTTTAGCCTAGAACAGGTAGAGTCGCAGTTTTGTATTCTGAAAAAAGGCCTGTAAACTTACAGTAGCTTAGGGGTTCACATGGGCCGTGGGGTTGACATTGGCACCAGTGGGGCACTGCATACAAAGTGAGGGTGTCGGTTGGCCGTGATGGCCTGTGACTAGTTCCTTCTGACCCGCAGCCACCCTGCACTCCAGTGGGTCACTCCAACAAACTGAACCCATCAGGAAATGACCCCTGATCATTAAGAAGCAAGACCAGCAGCCACTGCGAACCTTGATTTACTCTGCCCGGAAATGGCAGGACTGGAGGTACCTAGGGTGTGTCCCCAGAGCCCCGAGACACTGCGGGCTGTTTGCAACAGTGGCCCTGTCAGGCTTGTGAATCCGACTGCTTCAAAACACTGGCTGCTGCTTTGCATTTGGGTTTCTGGTTCTGGGACTCTGAACCGGCTTCCCAGTAAATACCGGTTAATTGCACCAAAATGAGAGAATCCTTCAAACTGCGTGCCGCGTTCCACTGGGGGGACTCTTGCTGCCCCCAGCCGGGCCAGGTGTGCAGAGCCCCTCCCAGCTCTGGTGTGGCGTGGATTTCAAACAAGTTGCTCAACAAGAGCCTCAGTCACCTCACTGTGAAAGGGGAACAACCCTCCCCTCCTCATAGGCTCAGAGATGGGGGCTGGGTGTTTTGGAGCCTGGATATGACGGGGCCCTGTGGTGTGTGTTCCCTGTGAGTTGAGCGGATTTAACTTTCAAGGCAGGAAAGAAGTTGGAAGCAGCTTGACACGGGTCATCTGCCCGGAGGTAACTCAACCAAAACTTGTCCCTGGAGAGAAAACTGGGGCCCCGGGCCATGTGGGCCTGACATCTGTCCAGCTGTGGGCACCAGGCTTACAGCCCGAAGTCAGGTCCCGTGTAGCTTCGTGAGAGAATGAGGACTTCTTGGTGCGGGGAGGGGTGAGGGGTGAGGCGTTGGCCCCAGAATCTACAGCCTTAGCAGCAATCTGTCAGCCTGCAGTCCGAGTAGAGACTGCTGAGGCAGCACAGGGAGATTTGGAAGCAGTGAGGTGCCCGAGGCTGGGCTCTTGGAGCAGAAGTCCCCGGGCTCACCCCAGGTGGCACGTTCATAAGGAGACGGTGTCAGAGCCCAGGCTTGGCGTGTTCTGGATGGTGTCGGAAGCTGCTCACTCATCTAACCCGATGACCCTCACCCCATTTTATAGATGAAAAACCCAGGCACAGAAAGGTGAGGGTCTTTCCCTAAATCACACAGCTGGGAAGAGACAGACCTGGGATCAGCTCCCGCTTCTAAGGCGAATTGTGCTATAGTCTCTGATCAGCGCCCAAGTGCTTCCCTTTTAGAATAATTAGGGGTTTGCAAATTGTGTTCTATGGAACCCTAGGGGGTTCCTCAGAGATCCCTCGAGGTTGGCATGGCTGGTGAAAGAACTAGCAAGCAGGTTTCCATTTACCCACTAAGCCAGAAGCTCTGCTCTTACCTGTTACACACTGGGCCCCCATGTAAGAGTCCATTTGAAGGGTCCCATCAATGAAAAAAAGCGTGGGCAAGGAGCAAATGAAAGAGAGAAGGTTTGAGACCCGGGCCTAGGTCAGAGGTGTAAAATCTGACCAAGCCTTGGGTTTGAAGGCTGAGTTCCCAGACTCCATCCCAAAATTACTCAATCCTAAGGCTCAGAGGCGAGGCCTTTGCAACCTTGTTTATTGACTAAGCTCCCAGTGCAGGCCCGGCTGGTAGGGGTGAGACAGTGCAGAGGTGAGGACAGCTCCCAGCCTGTGGGTTGTCGAGCAGACTTGCTATCGGGACCTTGCAGAAGGAACCTTCAGAAGGCAGGTTAAGGCCGCCTTCCAGGGATAGCTCCTGCCTCCCCAGGTGAGTGAGAAACACACCTAAACAAGACTCCAGGCTGCCCCCCGGGAGCACACTGCCGGACTGCTTGCTGGGCCCTCCTGAGCAGAGAGCAGGGACTGGCATCCTGGGTGCGGAGTCCCTAGGAGGGTCACAGAGGTGCCCCGGCTTCCCTAGAGACACAGCCAGGAAGCAGCAGTGACAGGCTTCTGGAAGCCTGCACCTGGGGGGACAGGAAACCTCCCCAGGTGGCCCTGCGTGTCCCCGGGTGAATCACGCTGCTCCCCAACGCCCCCATAAGACACAGCCTTTTTCACAGGGCTGGGTCAAGAGTGCAGGTTCTGGGCAAAGTCGCTGGCTTCAAACCGGTCCTGACATTTGCCACCTGCCAGTCTTCAGCAAGTTTCTGAACCTGCCCGGGCCTCTGCTTCCTCACCTGTTCAGCGGGCACGGGAGCGACTGCATCAGAGGGCAGCGGCGGGGATGGAACGGGCTGAGACATAGAAGGGCTCAGCTCGGGCATCAGCCTCGTTAGCCACGATGCTGGTGACAATGCTGAAGGCCGTGAGCTCGTGTCACCTCCCACCAGCCCCGTGAGCTAGACGGAACAGGCCCTGGGTGCAGACGCAAAGACAGGCCCAGGTAATAAGTTCAGCAGCCCGCCCAGGCTGTTAAAGCCAGCCCAGACTGGGGGCTCTCCGGGGCCCCTCACCCAGGCCCCTCGACTGTAGATGGGAGGGGCCAGCCCCCAGCCAAGCACAGTGTGACCAGCTGAGCTGGATTTGGATCCCAGGGCTCCGGGGCGCCAGGCCGGCGCCGTGAGCTGCCTAGATCACGAGATTCAGCTGGGAAAACAAGCCCTGGTCAGCCTGCTTTGGAAACACCCCATAGAGCCTACAGCCCCGAGGGATGGACGCCTCCGCCCAGCCAGGCTCTGACAAGATCCGCAGCGGAGCAAAGCTTTCCCTTTTTCCACCGCATGTTTCCCAAACTTGTATGACCACAGGACCCTGCCTTTGCCTCTGGTGCCGTGGGGCACCTCAGGGAAGCAGCCGGGCAGCTGACTCCTCTGGGCCTTTGGGCCCAGTGTTCTGTGTTTGGAGGTGTGAGGCAGTGGTTTCTCGGGGGCCTGTAAGCAAACCACATTTCTGGCATCCTTCAGCCGTGGGAAGTCCTGGAGCTCACACAGGACCCCGTGTGCCTTCAGAAGTGAGGTGAGCGGGGGCAAGGGCAGGGAAGTCTGGCCCCCCTTTATAGCTGAGCATCCCCTTGGCTCAGAAGAAATCTGAGTTGGGGTGCAGCGTCTGCACAAAGGTCCCCCAGTGGGGCTGAGAAATGCAGTGCCGGGCTTCGTTTTGGGCTGTCGGGGACCCTGGTGGAGACAGATGGCGGGTGAGGTGAGGGTCCCAGGGTGGGGAGGGGGGCAGGCCATCCTGCCAGGACGCTGTCCCCACCTGCCCTGTCACCCCACCAGCTCTGGGCTGCCTAATTGCTTTCTCAGGGACAGGCTATCACTGCCTGAGTCACATCCAAGTTGGCGCCAGGCCTGCACCGCGCCGGCCTCCTTCCTCCTTAGGAGCCCGGGGTCTCGGGGGTGGCATGGTGCCCGAGGTCAGGGCACGTGGCCGTGGAGGGCAGAGGGGCAGCTGTCACTGCAGAGCCAGCGCTGTGGCGGCGGGAGGGAATCTGAGGCATGGCCGGGTCACCAACTGCAGCTCGGGGTGGGTGAGTCAGTTCCTGTGACCGTGTGTGCAAGAAACACACTCGTGTAAGTGACAATGTGAACCATGTGGGATTGATTAATCAATACTGGGGGGGCCATGGGAGCCAGTTCTGGGCTTTAAGCCCAGAGTAAACTCTAGGCTATGTAGCCCTGAGCCTCAGTTTCCCCCTCTGTAAAATGCAGATTAAAGAGCCCTTCTCGCAGAGCTTCTAAAGTAGGAAGTAGCCCACACGCCTGGCATAGCGCAGCCGCCCATCTGGGGCGAGAGGGGGCGCAGGTGGGCCTCCGGCCCGGCTGTGCCCTCTGTCACAGCTGAAGGGCCTTCCCGACTCCTTTCCTCATCCGCGAAATGGGCCTCTGGGGCCGTGTGCCCCCCCCAGGGAGGATGCGTGAGCTCAGGTCCACTACTGCAAAGGCGCACACGTTGCCATGGTGACAGGGCGTGCTCCCCTCCCCCCGCCCAGGGTGCACTGGACACTTTCCGGAGCTGCCCACAGGGATCTACTCACAGGCACCTCAGGGCCAGCGCTGTGCTGGGCCCACGCGCACCTCACTCAAACCCAGAGGCCGGGGGGCAGGGGTAGCTGGGCGTGCAGCCAGTGAAGTGGGAGGTCAAGGGTGCCAGCTGCGGGGTCACACACACAAGCCTCAAGGGAGCAGCCCCTGTTAGGGCCCAGTGTTTCTAGAGCCTGATTTTTCAAAAGAAGCCAAAGATGGCGTGTAAGAGAGTATCTATGTGGGCAAACCTTTTTGACTGTCGTGTCCTGTGGGGAACTGTTCCATGACCCCTTTTGTCTCCGGGCCTTCCACTCCGCCCCAGCCATCGTGAGCGCGTCCGTCTCTGACAGTGGGTGCTCGTCTGCCCCACCAGAGCCTGCGGACCTGCGGCCTTCGCCAGTGAGCACCATCCCCCCTCACCAAAGGCCGCCCCGCCCTTCAGCCGGGCAGCAGGGGCCACTCTCAGTTCTGAACCCAGTGCTGTGGTCCCAGGCACCCTCCTCGCCCCCATGGACCCGTATCACCACGGCAGGAGCTGATCTGGGGTCAGCCCAGCCGCAGCCTGAAAGGCCAGCACGTGGCTCAACCACTTCTCGTGGAATTTGCCACACTCTGGGGGCTGCTTCACCTTCAGGTGAAGCTGCTGATGGCCTGATGAAAAGCTGACTCCATATTCTCCCAGAAATCCCAGGAGGATGTGTGGTCAATGATATGGAGCCAGCAGCAAGCCAGAGGCCCCGGGATAGAGGGAGGGTTTAGACTGAGGACTGAAGGCAAAGACTGACTTGGGGTGAAGGACCGTGATGAAAGCTGGAAAAGGAGAGTCTAATGTGACTTGCTGACATTTATTGAGTGACTACTGTGCCCAACTAGGACCTTCACATACACTCATTCAGTCATTCAACAAACACTGACTGGCCACTTCCTGTGTGCCAGGCCTTGAGCTGAGGGCTAAGGATACAGATGCCAATGATGAGATGGCATAAATTACCCTAATGGATCCCTCATCAAAATCACATGACACATGTATGGGAGCCTCAACCTACAGATGAGGAAACTGAGGCTCAGAGAGGAAATATAAATAGCCCAAGGAGCTGTAGTAAGTGACGGGACAAGGATAAGAACCAGGCACCAGCAGATGACTGCACTACCTCACTTTCTAGGAAGGTAATAGCGAAGCTGACATAACCATGAGCTACTAGAATAAGGCTTAGTTCTCCGATTTCCAGAATTCTAGCACTGGAGGGAAGTGGCAGAGATGTTGTGATTTAAGGAGAAAGGGGAGAGAAGGCTTATTTCACAAAATGGGTAAAACCTCCCAGGGTCCTTCGGCCAGGCTAGCCACCCCAGTGGGCTGGAGGACGTCAGCTGGACGTCGGCCTCGGTCCACAGCCAGCAGGTCCTGGCTGCCCGCCTGGCAGACGTGGCCGGGGTGGGGTTTCAGGATACGCGCTTGGAAACCGCACACGAGTGCCAGTTCCCTTCGGAGATTCCTAGAGGTTTCTAAATTGTGAGAATGTCTCTTCCTTGACCTCCCCAAAGCTCTTAATTTTAAAGGACATCAAGTAACACTGCTCGCAGACACTTCTGCGGTTTCTAGGTTGGCCTTCCTGCAGCAAGTTTAAGCTGCTCACTACTTTATGGGAAATTTCCAGGAGGCAGTTGCCAAACATTTTGAGGGAGGTGGCAGGTTGGGGTTTGCAATCATGGTCTAGGGTGATGATCCCATTCAAGGCGTCACCTCCAAAGGGCGCTCTTGAGCCACAGGTGGACCAGGAGGTGGTCCCCTGGTGGGGGGGAGCGAGGGGAGGGGCGAATGGACAGGGCCTCGTGGTGCTGACGAGCACATGATTTAGGGCAGCAGGCTGCACCAAGTCAGACAGAACCAGAGGAGTCTGAGGCCCCGGGGGGCAGCTGGGAGGGCAGGGAAGACAAGCAGGGAGACTGAAAACTCAGCAGGGAGCCCTCAGCCCAGCCCCCGCAATGCTCCAAGACCAGGGAGGACCCAGCCAGCTGACCTCTCCTTAGCAAAAGGAAGACAGAGCAGCCAGCACGACTCTTTGAAGATCAAGGGTGAATTGTAGACTCTTCTCTGATAGAAGTTGTAGGAGCTAATTATCAAAATACTTTTAATCAAAGGAATTTTTAATTCCTGCTCTTTGGGAATAAAAACTATTGCAGAAAGAAGGTCTGAGAAGCCAGAAGAAATGAACCAAGAAATTGTTAAACATGTAGGTAAATTATTGAAAGCAGATAGTATCTGTATAAAATATTCATAATGGCAATACCTACATTGTGGGGCTTTTAAAAAGATGGAACGGAAATACTGGACATGGCTTGTAGCATGGAAGTCGGGAAAAGTGTTCAGAATTGATAGGTTTTAATAACTTACTGTTTGGGCAAGGGCATTAGAGCTTGATCAACACTAGGTTTTATGTTAAATACGCAGAGTGTGTTTATAAAGGTAGTTACTGACAGGTGGTTCTACAACATCAGTGTGAAGTGGAATCACCTGGGGGGCTTGCTAAAACCAGGGTGACGAGCTAACTCTCAGAGTTTCTATTTGAGTTTTAGAACTTGCATTTCTAGCCAGTTCCCAAGGATTGCTGGCACTTCTGGCCCAGGAACTACACTCTGAGAACCCCTGCACCAAACAGAAATTACAAGCTGAACGGGGAGAAAAGAAGCAAGCAAAAATGCCTTCCCTCCAGACCAGACCGTCCAGTAGAAATATGCAGCTCAAATACTTAATTTCACAATTTCTAGCAGCCACATTAATAAGTAAACAGAAACAGGTGAAATTAAGTCTAAGGATATATTTGATTTAACCCAATAGGCTCAAAGCATTATTTCCATATGTGACCTGTGTAATAGTTACTGAGATCATGTGCATTCTTTTGTTCATACTAAGTCTTCACAATCCGGTCTTGATTTTATACTCTCCGCACTTAATGTGGACACGCCACATCACAGCACTCAGTAACCACGTGTGACTTGACACCCACTGGACAGAGTAGGTCCAGGGTGTCAGGGACCTGAGCCGAGAGGGTGGGACACCTTTGGTCTCTGAAGGCCACTGTGTCCAGGCAGTGAGCTGGCTTGCTGGGTCTCCATCAGCCCCATTCATAGTTGGGGAGAGCAAGGCTGAGGACATCTCACCCCCAAGAACACCTGGTTGGTAAGCTGCAGAGCTGGGATTCGAACCCGGGTCTTTCATATTCCGTGCCAATCTCAGAACCTCTAGGCCAGGGTTTTGTAGAGTGTTTTCTGAACAGGCCACTGTTTTAAAATTTGTGATCCACCCCGTAGGCCATATGCAAGCAAATGAGTGTGACTTTGTGTCAATAAAACTTTATTTAGAAAACAGGCAAAGGTCAGCTTTGGCCCCAGGCTTTCATTTGCCATAGTTACCTGTGCTGGGCTGTGAGGCCCACTTTGGTGGAATCTTGATCACTGATACTAACACCCAGTGTCGTGTGTGTGTGTGTGTGTGTGTGTGTGTGTGTGTGGTGGAGGAGGAGGGGTCCCAGTGAGTCCTCAGGCTCCCCAGAAGTCTAACTGGTCCCTGACTCCCAGCCTCTGCTAGGAGGCCCAGCTATAAACATGAGTTATTCCCTTCTCAGGGCTGAGACAGAGGGGACATAAAAACCAGGACTGATGGAATCCTGGTCATAAAATATGGCGCATGATGTCTGCATTTTGGAAATTGCCTTTAATTACTGGTCTGACCCCCAAATCCTCCCCCTTCTCAGTCCCTTGGCAGCAGTGTCTCCTTGGCGTTCAGTCCTGGCGGGTGAGGGGTGAGTGGGAAATCGCTGTCTCTTCTCAGAAGCCAAAATGCGTGTTTGCTCAGAAAGCCCAGCTTGGCCTCTGGCTCTCCTGGAGCCTGGGGACTCCATAAACACTGTGAGTTGAAAGCAATTCGCCTCACAGGCCTGAGGCCTGCTAGCTCCAGACCACCGCACACACTCACAAGACATCCGCCCTCAGCAACACAAGCTGCTTCTCTCTGTCACTTAGCTGCCACCCCCTCACTCCTCTCCAGCGACTCTCTCCTTCTACCTGCTTATCTTTTTCGTCCTTCTTTTTCTGAGGCACTATTTCTCACTCCCAAGAGCATGCTCTTGGAGACTCTCCCGGTCCCCTTCCTCCTCTGTTCCTCTCCCTCTTCTCCCCGATCTTCTCCTTTCCTTCCCCTCCCCCTGTCCCTTTACCTTTCCACCCCACAGACACAGACACACGCCCCAGGACCCAGGAGGCACAGAACAGACAGCTCCACCTGTCACCCCACAAACAGCCTCACCCCCCACGGGACAGGCTGGAGTCCACCTGGGACGATGAATTTCTACCCAGGGCAATTTGACAGCAAGGGGCTGGCCATCCCCCCACCCCCCAGTACCTGAGCTCTTCTCAAGCCACATTTACCCCAGGAGAGCAAAGGAACTGAAGTAACATCGCTGGGTTCTCCTTGTCCCCAAAAGGGCCTGGGCCCCTGCAGAAGGCGCTTTCATTACCAGTAAGAGTCTCCCTTGTCCGAGGGTCAACTACAGCTCCACATTCAGAACTTAGTCTCCATATTGACCCTGGAGGTGGCTATTGGTATTACACCCATTTTATAGATGAGTAAATTGAGGTTTCAAATGTAAAGAATTTCCCTACCCCTAGTTCTGTTCCATCACAAAACCCAGTGTCTTTCCACATGCTGGGTCCAAATGGACAATGTGGGCTGCGTCTGGGAATCCTGGGTGCCAGATTTGACTGCATGTCACCTCTCATCTTCCCAGAGTCATATAACAGAGCCAGGACTCAAGCACGGGAGCTAGAGGGGGCTCTCGGTTCTCTCCAACTCAGGGAGGATACCCAGGCTGGGTGCCAGGAGTCACCCCGTTAGACCCCAGCAGAAAGGCTTCCCTGCCAGCCAAGCCTGTCTCTGGGAGCCTAAGGCCAGCGGGAGGGACTAGTGCGGCTCCGGCCTGCGTCCTGGGCCCAGCCCTTCCCCGCAGTCAGGAACTCAGAGCGCTGACATAAGGCCACACAGGCAGCTGTCTCTGAGTCCTTGTCCAGGTGTCTAGTCAGGGGACCTGGGCAGAGGGCTGTGCCTGTCAGCTCATTCCCTGGTGGGGGTGGGGGAGGAGAAGGCCTCTCTACCCATCTGGCACTGTCAGATGAGCCCCTCATTACCCACTGTCTCTCAGAGCAAACTAGGGGTGCAGGCAGGCACATGGAGCAGCATCGTGCCGTTTGCAGAGGTGCAAATGCCTGCACCCCTAGGTTAGATCACCGCCCAGAGCCCTGCTAGCCAGGGGTGTCTTCCAGGCAGCGGCTGCAGACTCTACGCACCCATGGGTGCACCTTCACACACACACGTATAGTCACCCACCACCAGCTTCCAGAGAGGACCACATTTACCTTTGCTCACCTAGTACTTTATTTTTTTAAGATTTTATTTGTTTATGCATACAAGCTGGGGTGCAGGCCAGAGGCGTGGGGTGGTGAGAGGGTTCACCAGAGACAGAGTGGGGAGCAGAACAGGCAGATCTACTGAAGTACACTGCTGAGGGGAGCAGCGGGGAGGCAGGAGAGGTCTGCTGCGCCATGTGGGAATCTCCCTGCCAGGGACTGAACTTGTGCGACAGCTCCACAGCGCTGCACTTAACCCATTGCGCCTCCTAGTACTTTATATACATGTGCGTGTACACACACACTTATGCATCTTATCTATGTGTTACCTGTCACTGTTGACGTGTGGCTGGGCCCACACTACCCACTTCTCTTGTTCTTTTTTCACGTGCAATCGATCGTGAGCACCGTCCATATCAAAACTATTCTCTCAGGATGGAGTTTCTATTAATTGAACATACTCCGACAGGCCAGAGGAACAGGAACATCAGTCATTCAGACAAGTCTCCATCAATACCCATTTATGCTGCTTCCTATTTTCTAATGTTTCCAATTTATTTTTGGCTATGAATGCATCTGTTGATTGTGGAACTTGGAGGCAACACAGGGCAGGAGGGGAAAGTCTCCTCCTTCATCCCCAGCGCAGTCTGTGAAACAGACGTGGGTGAACTTCACGCCGCCTGCTGACCACGTCCAGCCAGAGGGACCGGCCTCGTCCCCCGTGGTGATGATGTATGACACACAGCACCCGCAGGGACACTTCTGATCAGGCCCGTTTTCTAAGCTGTGTTGGGCATGTCACTGAGTTGACCTGTTTGGGGTTTTAGTTAACCCTGCTTCAGATGAGACAGGGGCTTTGCTAGCCTGGGCTGCTTCTGTGCCACCCAAATACCCACCGCGATGGAAGAAAGGGGAGCAGTGGCGGACGCCTCCTGTTACTTTGGGGGCCACTCCAGAAAGCGACTTTGGCATGTCAAGGACTGGAGTTTGGGCTCCATGTATCTGAAGAAAATAAATCACCCAGCGCCCCAAAGGTGACCATCCACTGCGATGTTTACACTAGTGAAATGTGGGGGCCGCTGATGCCCACCCACAGGAGGGGGTGCACCCTGGAGCATCTGTTCGAGGAATCCTGTGCGTCTCAGTATAGCACCACCTCCTGAGGCAGAAGCACGCCCCCGCAGTAAATGAGAACAGCATCTTAGAGAACGGAAGACGCGGTGTGAGCGTGAGGCCTGTGTTTGTGAGCGTGGGTCTGTGTGCGCCCCAGGACTAACTCAACAGTAACAGCTGCTGTCTCTGGGTGGCGTGGGATTTGGGGTGACTTTCGCTTTCTGGTTTATTTTTGTTCTTTTCTGGTTTAGGCTTTTACAATCCTTTTGAAGGGACATTGATTACTTGGCGGGGGCGGGGGGCAGCAGAATAAAACAAAAGCCATTTTGATTCTGAAAAGAAGAAACGCATGGGAGAGGATATTCTGGGCCCCAGGAGTGCAGACTCAAGGGGCGCAGCCTGCCCAGTCCCTGACCCCCCACCCTGCCCCCAGCATGGCCGCCTGGGCTTGTGTTTTGCAGACTCTGACAGCCAGTGCAGCCCCACGCGGCAGAGCCTCAGCCTGTCCGAGGGCGAGGAGCAGACGGATCGGCTGCAACAAGTGGAGCTGGTCCGGACCACCCCCATGTCCCACTGGAAGGCGGGCACCGTCCAGGCCTGGCTGGAGGTGGTCATGGCCATGCCCATGTACGTGAAGGCCTGCGCGGAGAACGTGAAGAGCGGCAAGGTAGGAGCCGCGGGAAGCCCCCTTCCCCTCTACCCTGCGTGAGCTTTGCCCTGGCGCTGGCCTGGCCTGCCCCCGGCCCTGAGGTTAGGAAGAGGCACCAACCAGGAGCCGCTGACCTAGGTTCAGGCTCCAGCGTCCCCACTCAAGCATGGCGTGCCCCAGCAAGGTGCACAACCCTCTGAGCCTCAGTTTCCTCATCCTTAAAATGGGACTAACTGGCTGGCAGGAGGCGGCCTCTCCGAGAAGGTTCTTGCAGCCCAGCGGGATCCCGCCAGCTCCCGGGGCAGGAGCCTGCCGGGTAGACGCAGAGACCTCCCAAGTGCTGCCCACTTCGCGGAAGGATGGGCGGGGAGAGGTGGAGAGGCAGCCCCGCCCGGCACACTGGGGCTCAGCACAGCCAGCTGCAGGCCCCGGGGCTTCGGGTGCCGCCCCAGCCTCCCTTCGCAGCCTCAGCCCGCGCCTTCTGGGCACAGGTGCTGCTGAGTCTGAGCGACGAGGACTTGGAGCTGGGCCTGGGCGTGTGCAGCTCTCTGCACCGGCGCAAGCTGCGGCTGGCCATCGAGGACTACCGCGACGCAGAGGCGGGCAGGAGGTGAGCTGCACCCGGGCCCGGCTGCGCGCGCACCGAGACCGAGACCGCAGATCCCACAGGTCGGGAGCGGGCGTGAGGCGGGCCGGGTGAGCGGGGTGATGAGCTGTGGTGAGAAGCGCCAAGGCGCTCTGGCCGCCGAGTGAGCCAGCCGGGAGTCCGGCCAGCCCTTCCCAAGGAAAGATGGAGATGCGGGCAGCGAGGGAGGCCCCAGATGCCCTTCGCTTCCCACAGTGTGCCCACCAGGAGGGCTTCAGGTACCCCTAGAACTCCTCCACCTTGGAGGGCCAACTGGGGCGAATCTGGGAAGCCCAAAGTGCCTGCCTCCGTGCACCGAAACCCCAGCTCTGACTGCTCCAGGGACAGGGAGGGAGGGACAGGCAGGACCCGACTGGGCAGCCGGAGTGGGCGCCCAGCTTCCTGCCGCCTCCCCCGCGGGGTCCAGGCCAGGGGAGGGCTGGCTTTTAATTGTTCTGAGTAAATGTGGGGAGGGGAGAGGGTGTGGCGTTTTACTCTCCAGTGTTTCTTCTTCTAACCCTGTGTGGAAACATATTTATCATCCATCCAAATAAACAAATAAAAGAACAAAACACCTGGCACTTAGAGGGTACTTAATCAGTTCAGGGGGTGTGTCCTTTAGCAGGCACACCTGGAGCAGCTGAGGCCCCCCAGAGAGACCCCCTCCCCACCCCCACCCAGCCTGGCCTGCCAAGCAGAACTTTTGGGGCGTCCCTCATTCACCAAGCAGCTGCAGGAAAAGGGGATGGACCCACACACACTGGCCTGGGGGTTCAGAGGAGCGGGAGGAAGGAGCGCGTGAGGCTGTCGCTTCCTCTTGTGCGTAATTATCTCCTTCACCGGTTTCCCCATCATTTTTGTGCAGTTAATTAATCAAACCTGGTGGTGTGTGCTGTTATTTGCAGAAGCAGCTCTGTGGATTAAAAAAAGAGGGGGTTGGGGTGGAAAACCAGGCCGCTTTGCAAGCAGGGACGCTGAATATCTGTGTCCTGGAGAGCGGCCTGGCCCGAGGTCTGAGGGGCAGGACCGCAGGCGAGATGGGCCAGGGCCTCGGGCGGCAGCAGGCAGGCAGCACTGGATGGGGGCTGCAGGCAGAGGAGGGGTGAGGGGGCAGGGGAGGAGAGCCACAGGACCTGAGCTTCCCCTCCTGAGCCCTGAGGCTCTCACCGTCCTCGCACCCCTCACCCACCCCCTCATCTCACCATCCCCCCACCCCCTCACCTGTTCATTGAACATGTGGGTTTGCCTGCTGCACCCCTCAGAAATGTGGAAGTCACCGATATTCCCCCAGCCTGGCTGATGCTGAGAACTGAGACTCTGGGGGGCCTGGGCCTAGGGGACTCTAGGGGCTGAGTGAGCGGCCAGATGAGCAGGGATTTGGTTAGCATGGTGAGGGGACTCTCTCCAAGGGCCTCAGGGCTCAGCCCCCCAGGGCTGGTTCCCAGAGCTGGGGCCAGGCCTTTATTTAAAGGCTCCATACCCAGGGGAAATCTAGCCTGTCCCTGACTCAGTTTCTCCACCTGTGAAGTAACCAGGGTTACATAAGGACAGTGGTTCTTCACCTTTTGGGGGTTCGTGACCCCTTTGAACACAGTTTGAATGCAAGAAAAATAAGACACTTATTCCTCAAAACTTTTGACACTTTCCCCAGAAAAAATAGAGTTAGCATTCCAGGACCCTCTGACCACCCATGAAGCTCTTAGAGGCCCATGGGCTCCAGGGCAAGCACCCCCGTGAGGTCATCTTCAAGGACACGTCCTGTGTGACCTTGGGCATGACCTTGCCCTCTCTGAGCCTGGTTCTGCTAAACTCTGAAAC
The DNA here is from genome assembly GCA_004024925.1 of Scalopus aquaticus. Lineage (NCBI taxonomy): Eukaryota > Metazoa > Chordata > Mammalia > Eulipotyphla > Talpidae > Scalopus > Scalopus aquaticus. The sequence continues at coordinate 167,626 of PVIJ01001678.1, forward strand.
ACCCACAGCAGAGCCCAGCAGCCCCGCAGCCCATCACCCCTCACTCTGTGGACCAGACTTCACCATCACGACCTCAGGCAGGACCGAGTTCTTACCCCCATTGTAACGATGGAGAAAGACGCAGAGGGACCCAAAGTCCCCCCAGGCTCCCCACTCCAGAGTCTTCCACCCACCTCAGGCCACCTTTGTGTTTAAAAACAGAGATGGTGATGAGGCCCCTGCTACTGTTATTTCTGGGACCCCCTGGTGCCCCACACCCAGTGCTGAGGGTTTGACTTTCTCCCACCCTTTAGTCCTCACTGCTCCAGAAGAGCACGATTCTCTGCATTTTACAGATGAGGAAACTGAGGCACAAAGGTGCAAAATCTGGGCGCTGCGGGTGATGGAGCCAGAAGGGTGTCATTTTCTTGTTAAAGAATAATCCAGACCGTGGCTAAATTCTGTGCCCAAACCCCAATGTCAGGGTCTAATCTGGCCCCAGTGTGGGGAGGAGCAGTGTTATGTTTTGGAAAAGATCTGAATTTCTTTTAGTCACGCTGTTTTACTCAAGTATGCTTACAGTGGTTCCAGCCCACAGCTGGGGAGCGTCGCCAGGCGGGGGCGCTCTGGGGCTCAGAGGCTGGGCAGAGGACCGCTGGGCAGCAGAGAGCTTCCCGCCCGCCTGCAGGGGGCATGGCTGGTTATAAATGGGCCTCTCTCGAGTGGGTTCAGAGAGGTGTGCCATCCGCCCACCGCTGCACCCCACCTCTTGTGGCTTCGTGGATTTGCTCCGGGCCAGAGAGGTGGTGCCGGCCCAGCAGTGACAGCCTCAGATTCAGAGGCTCTGAATCAGCACCGAGGCCCAGGAGAGAGCCTGGAGCCGGGTGCCGGGGAGGAGGGCCCAGCCAGCCCTGGAGGACTTCACAGGGGTCTGCCGGGCGTTATCATCCGGGAAGGGAGCTAAGGGAGCTGGTCTTGGGGTGGAAGGTCCCAGTGAGAGCTCCGGCCCGGGCAGCCGCCTGGCGGGCCGGACGCCTCCGCTTTTACCCCAGCCGTCTCCTTCTCCCAGCCGCTCGGTTCCAGAGAAGTCGCTGAGCCTCAGTTCTGAGCTGAGCAGGCCCTGGACCTCCAGAATCGCCACCTCTGCTCCCACCCGCTGGAGGCTGAAGATCCAGTGGGCATCTGGTCAGAGGAGCAGCCCCGGCCCAGTGCGGAGAGGCTGAAGGCTGGGGGGGGGGCGGCGCGGGGGGCTGGGTGTGAGGAACAGGCCCAGGGTCCTGGGTGGCCGCGGGGTGAGAGCGGGGACGGCGGCCGGAATCACCCCCTTCCCTTGGTCCTTCCAGTGGGGCTGCAACTCAGCCCAGAGGAACCAGGCCCGGAGCTCAGGCCAGCGCAGCCTCGGGCTGCCCGCGTGACCAGCGCCGGGAAGGGATACTGGGAACAGAGCATGCGGGGGAAGCCACGTTAGGCGGGAGCAGCTGAGCAAGTCTGGAAAGGGGAGAGTGCAGACCTGGATATGGGGGCGGGGAGAAGAGGAGGGGGGGGCCCACACCCAGGGGCAAGACCCTCAGAGCTTCTGGGATGCCCCCCCTCACCCCACCCCCACTAAGCAAGGCCTTGCGTGACTTCTTTCCTGAAAAAGGAACCTCCAGAGGGTTTTCTTGGTTTGTGTGTTTAAGTTTAGTCTTTGTTCTGTTCTCCCTCTTTCAACACTTGCTTTTTATGCGTTGAGCACCCCCACTCCAGGTTTATAAGCTATATGTCTTTATTTTTGATTGCTGCTCTAGGGGTTACCGTATACACACTTAGCTGCTAAGAATATCACACAACTTCGCAGAGGGTGCCGGGGGCTTCTCCTGCACTCCTGCTCCAGTTATCAGACCTTAGTATCTCTGCATATTCCAGGCTCTGTGAAACATAGATAATAGTTTTCTTTTAAACTGTTGCCCTTTTAAACTGTTACCTTTTAAGGAGATGTGCAAATGAGAAAGACATTTACCCAGATATTTGCTATTTCCAATCATCTTCTTTCTTTAAAAATATCTGTGTGTGTGTGTGTGTGTGTGTGTGTGTGGTGTAATAAAATACACATAACATAAAATGTAATGGCCACTCACATCTTAACCATTTTTAAGTGCACGACTCAGTGGTATTAAATATGTTGACAATGTTACGCACCCATCACTACCCTCATCCCTGTAACTCTTTAAATCTTATAAAATGAACATTCTATACCCATTAAACAATAGCCCACATTCCCCCCTGCCCCCAGCCTCTGGCAAACACCATTCTATTTTCTGCCTCTATGATTTTTACAACTCTCAGCTAAGTGGAATCATGTGGTATTTGTCTTTTTATGCCTGACTTATTTCATTTAACATAATGTCCTCAAGATGTCACCCATGCTCTAGCACATGACAGAATTTCCTTCCTTTTTAAAGACTGAATAATATTCCATTGTTTGACTAGGCCACATTTTACTTATCTATTCGTCTGTCCATGGATGCTTGGGTTTTTTCTGTGTTTTAGCTTTTTGTGCATAGTGCTGCTGTAAACATGGTTTACACCAAAATATCTCACCAAGATCCTGGTGAGTATGTACCCGAAGTGGAACTGCTGAAGTACATGATACTTCTATTTTTATTTTTTGAGTATCCGCCTTACTATCTTCCACAGTGGCTATACCATTTTATATTCCCACCAACAGGGCACCAGGGTTCCAATTTCTCCACATTCTCGCCAGCACTGTTGTTTCTGTTTTGTTGGTTTTTTTCCCTTTTCTCCAGCAGCCAACCCAATCATAGTTGAGCTGGTACCTCTTTGTAGTTTGGGTTTGTATTTCCCTGGCAATAGTGATGTTGAGCAGCCTCTCATGTGCTTATTGGCCATTCCTATATCTTCATTAGAGAACGTCTATTCAGTCCTTTGCCCATTTCTGGTTGTTAGGCTTTTTGTTGGAATTTTTGCTGTTTTCATCTTTATGCTTCGGTGTAGTCCAAAATTCCATGTTACTATTTTCTCTCCTCTTAAGGAAATTTCCTTTAACTTTTTTGTAGTCATTCCTGATGATGAATTCTCTCCATGTTTCTCATTACAAGGTCTTTGTTTCCTCTCATTTTTTTTAAGGTTTTATTTTTTAGTGCTGCTTTAGTTTTGTTACCAACTGGTTGAGTTCTTTTCCCCATCCAACACCCAAACCAGCCCAGGAAAGACGCTTGAACAAGACTGAGGCAGCAGAGGGTTTATTCTTGGCCAAAAGCAGAGGCCTGTTCTAAAGACCTTCTCCACGAGCTGGGGAGAAACAGAGACTTACATCAGGGAAAACAAAGAAGTGCTCAAGATTCCGCGTCAGCAAATTTTAGAGAAATAGGCGGAGGTCCTGGGATGGCATTCACGCCCCTTCTTCTCCCTGGTTTGGTCCTGCCGGATCTGCCCTGGTGCCAGTGGGTGCTTTTCCCTGTGCCTTTGAGGCTGCGGCTCAACCCCTGTCTCCCACCTACCTCTGCCTGTCTCAGCTGTGTTCGCCTGATCTCCTGTGGTTTCCTCTGCAAAGAGAGCAACACGTACAGAGCGAGGCTGAGGAACTGTGGTTGCCAAGCCCGGTGACAGTTTCCCAGCACATTTCCTATATGCCCCCTGCCCCACCGGGCTGCAGCCGCTCCCCTTCTCAGTGTCCCCGCCAGGGGGAGCCTTTGTTCCGACGAGAAAGCCACCTGGACATGCCGCAAGTGCAAAGTCCATGGTTTACACTGGGTGCCTCCTGCTGTGCCTTCTGTGAGTTTGGATGGATGCAGAGTCGCTCACACCCTCACCACCGTGTCAGGCTGAACAGTCTCCCTGCCTGTGCACCCCTGAGCTCTATCCACTCATCCCACCTGCACCCCAGCCCCTGGCAGCCTGCACCTCTGTTATGGCAACTTTCCCAGAGAAATCAGGCGGCACTCAGAGAGGTGGAGAGAGAGAGATTTAATTGTCACACTGGCGGGCCCAGTGGGATAACTCCCAAAAATCTGAGCCCCGAATTATAGGAATTGCAGGTTTTTATACAGTTTGTATAAGGAAACTTACCTACCCCAGCTATCATAAACGTTATTGTTTAGGAAGGGGGTCAAGGTAACCATAGCTACTCCTGTGGACAAGCAGCACAGCACAGAGACTTTCCCAGCAGCTCTCCGCCCCAGCAAGCAGCAATGTCCAAGCAGTGAACTTAGCAACTTTAGCAACTTTCATTTCCAAGCAGCAAACCTATGAACTTCCTCCTTCACCTCCGGCCCCCCAGCCGACCTTGTCACTGTCTCTGTCTGTCTTCTAGAATGCCAGAGTAGGAATCACACAGGATGTAAGTCGCCTTTTCAGCCTGGTTTCTTTCACTCAGTACAATGCACGGAAGGTTCCTCCACTGAGAGGTATTAGCAGAGGGGTGACATGATCTGATTGATGTTTTGGGGGGTTTCGGGGTTTTTTAAAGATTTGTTTATTTATGCATACAAGCTGGGGTACAGGCCAGAGGCATGGGACAGCAAGAGGGTTCACCAGAGACAGAGTGGGGAGCAGAACTGGCAGCTAGACGGAAATACACTGCTGAGGGGAGCAGCGGGTGAGGCAGGAGAGGTCTGCCGCACCATGTGGGAATCTCCCCAGCCGGGCATCTAACTCGCGTTGCCGCTGCCAACAGCTCCACAGCTCAGCGCTTAACCGCTGTGCTACCAGGGAGACCCTGATTGATGTTTTGAAAAGGCCTCGGGCAAGCCATGAGGACAGTGGATTAGAAGGCAGGGGCAGCCCAGGCAGTCCAGAAACCCACGGCAGAGATGGCCCAAACCAGAAGAGGAGTGAAGGGGACAGACACACCAGCGGAAGGATGAGGAGAAACCATGTCGTAAGGCAGCTGGCACCGCGGGCCCCCATATCCTCAGCATTAGTGACCAGCATTCCAGCCCCGACAGCACCCGCCTCCGCCTCCCCTGCCGGAGCTGGCTGGGAAGTGGGTCCAAATTCTGACTCTGACCAGAGTGAATGACAGATGGACAAGGCGGGGCAGGGGAGGGCTGGTCTAGGAGGTGGGAGGGGTGGCAGAAGCTGGAACTCAGAGGGCCAAAGGGATGCAAATTTGACAGTCCTCATCAACAGATCACGTGGGAGCCCAGGAAGTGGGTGTCACCTAGCTGATGGGAAGGGGTGGGGTGGCGAAAGAAGGGCTGAGTCAGGAGGGGCGATTGCCCCTTCGTTTTATGGCGCTAGAGGGTGCTGGGGCGGAGTGAGTGAGGGGAGGGCAGGAGGCGCTCCCTGGGGCCACCAGCAGGGGGCAGCGTGGTCTGCTCTGGTTGTCCTGGGAACGGGTATGAGGGTCAGAGGTATGAAGACCTGGGAGACAGGAAGTCCAGGGTGCCCGGGGGGGAGCAGTGGAGAGTGGCAAGAAGGAGGCTGAGACAGGTGCGTGTCCAGTTATGCTGGGCAGGAGGGAGCTCCAATAGAGAGGTGCTCAAGGAGGAAGCCTCCACCGCTCCCCAGCCGAGACGTGGTGGGGGGCCTGGGGAAACAGAAGGCCCCCAGGGCCGGGAGGAGAGCGGCCTCACTGGGGAAGCCCATTATTTCCCTTCCACATCCTGACCCCTTGTCGTCCCGAATGGCTCCACTCAGACAACACTGCGCCCCCCTGCCCGCACCACCTCTGCTGATTTCTCCAAGCCCTGGCGGGGGGTGGGGGGGGTATCCTCATTCCTTCTGCGAGGCCGCCACCGTGTGGTGAGCAGGGGAATGACGGTCGAGGGGCCTTCCTCACCAGAAATGTATACCCCGAAACCATTTGAGATGCGCAAGTACCCTTTGTGTACCTACTACGTGCATAATTCTGGGATAAGCTCTGTGTGGGAGACAGAAAATGGCGGTGAGGAGAGGGGACTTGGAATAGCAAAGGGGGTTAGCTGAGTCCAAGATGCGCCAGCCTGGGACTCTGGGCAACTGAGCTCCCCAGTTTGTGGAGGAGAAGAGACAGCCGAGTCAGGCTTCGTGGACCTCAGGGTCTCTGTCGAGGCCCCTTGTGCAGCATCGGGGTGCCGGGGTCCCCAGCGGTGCTGCCTCCTGCGGATAACCCTGCTGCTCTGTGACTTTCCCTTGTCATTTGGCGTCATGCGGCATGTATGAATGTGGCTCTTGTCTTTGCCTGTTCTCTCTCTCTAACCCCTTTCTGTTCTCTGAGGCTCTCTCTGTGTCTGTCATCTCTGTCTATTCATCCGCTGCCGATCAGTCACTATTTACTGCCTATCGCTCATCCATTGTCTCTTCTGCCCAGCCACTTCTCTCCCCGTCTCTGCTCTGTCTCCTTCTTTCTCTCTGTTCATCCCTGTTCCTGTCTCTCTCTGGGCTCTCCTGCTCCTCTCCCCGCTTTGCTTTTCCCTTCTCTCCATCTTTGCCCCCATCTCCGCCTGTTGCTCTGTTTCTGCACCATTTCTTCCCCTCTCTGCTATGTCTCTCCACCAGCCTGTCCAAAGCGGCCGACCTGGACCATCACTGGGTGGCCAAGGCCTGGCTCAACGACATCGGCCTGCCCCAGTACTCCCAGGCCTTCCAGAACCACCTGGTGGACGGGCGAATGCTGAACTCCCTGATGAAGCGGGACCTGGAGAAGCACCTGAGTGTGTCCAAGAAGTTCCACCAAGTCAGCATCCTGCTGGGGATCGAGCTGCTGTACCAAGTGAGCTTCAGCAGGGAGGTGAGCACCGAGGT
>PVIJ01001678.1:174430-188745 GCA_004024925.1 Scalopus aquaticus
GCATATTGAGCATGGGCCAGGGGAAATGGGGGACCCTTACCCTCCAAAAAAGTACAGCTTATCTGGAAGAACCACAAAGGAACCTGGAGGCCATGATACTATGGGAAATTGTTCCATAAGAGAAACCCTGGATTTTATGGAAATCCCGAGGAGCTTCCACAGGGAGCAGGGGAGCCTCCCAGAGGTAGTGACAGTTAGCCGAGCCCTGCAAGAGGATTCAGCCTCCATCAGTAGAACATCAGAGGGAGCAACCAGCAGAGAGACCAGCCTGGGCTAGGCCCAGAGGACAGACCTGTGGCCCAGAGAGCCGGGTCCTGGCATTGGGTTTGAGGTGGGGAGCGATCGGGGTGCCGGAAGACAGCAGGCAGCTGTGGACAGGCCAGGTGTGCCCCCTTGTTTCTGAGCCCACCCAGTGAAGAGCACAGGCCTCTGCTTCAGCTCGCGTGGGACCCCGAGCTGCTGCCAACGCTCCCCTGCGGGAGGGGCCCTGCGGGGCGACATTGGGGCACAAACAATCCAGCGTCAGGAGGGGAGGGTTGAAAGAGGGTTCCATGGCCGCTCCAACACCCACTGCTGGGTCCTGGGCCAGGAAATGACAGGGCACTGGCCCCGGGTCCCCTGCCTGATGAAGGAGGCAGGCGTGTCAGTGAGGTGTCAACATGGGCCGGGGCTTAGGGTTGGTGGAGGCACATGGGGAGCCCCTGGAGAAGGGTCTGTCCACCACAGACCAGGACCCCTTTGTCTGGGGCCAGTCCCCCGAGGGAGGCTTGTGACACGTGCCAGCTGACCCCCTGCAGGGCTTTGTGGGGGTTTTCGTGACTGGATGACGCTCGCTGCCTCAAGGCTGGGTGAGCCCAGGAGACCTGGCCCCAGAGAAGGGCCTCATTGTCGGGGGTCTCTCAACAAAAATGCTTTGGGCACACACTGGGCAGATTCCCCAGCCCCACACCCCCAGATACAGACCCTCTGCCCCCAGGGTCCCCGCCCAAGGAAAGGGGCACTTCCCTGAAGGAAAGGCTGAGGCACGGATGTCCTCAGAGCAGCCTTGGATGACCCCCAAACTCTTGCACGGGCCTTGCCTGAGCCATGGAGCCTTGCTTCCTGTGGTGAGGGGGGGCTCTTGCATGCACCCCATGCCCCAGCAGGCCCCTGTCTCCCTCCCCACAGGCTCTTCAGGAGCGCCGGGCCCGTTGCGAGACCCAGAACATAGACCCGGTGGTCTGGACCAACCAGCGGGTGCTCAAGTGGGTGCGGGACATTGACCTGAAGGTGAGGGGTGGTGCGTTGGTGGGCCAGGGGTCGGCACGTGCAAATGCACGCTCAGGTGCACGAGGCATCCCTGCCCAGGCTGCCAGAGTGACAGGGCTGTCCCCCTCCCACGGGCTGACCCCCATTCAGGTCCCAGCAAGTGACAAGCTTCTCCTCTTGGGAGTGGGGGTGCTGAGCAAGTGGGGGTGGAATCCAGGCCCATCTTCTCATTCAACAAGTATTTATGGGCTGCCTGCCAAAATCTGGGGTATCTCAATGACAAAATAGTCTTGGGTGCTGCCTCCCATAGCCCTGAGAGTGAGGTGGGGTCTCCCTCAGTATTAAACTAAATGGTCCCAGTAAAAAAATTTTAAATAAATAAAAATTTAAAAATAGGACCTCCCTGGTGGCACAACAGGTTAAGTCTCAGCACTATGAAGCTGTCCACAGCCACTGTAGCACGAGTTCGATCCCCAGGCAGGGAGCTTCCCACAGGGCACAGCAGACCTCTCCTGCCTCACCCGCTGCTCCCCTCAGCAGTGTACTTCATTGGATCCACCTGTTCTGCTCCCCACTGTCTCTGGTGAATCCTCTCACCACCCCACACCTCTGGTCTACACCCCAGCTTGTATGCATAAATAAATCTTTAAAAAAAAATAAAAATAAATTACATGGTCCCCAAGGGCCAAGGTCTTGCTTTTGGGGTCACCCCACTAGGAGCTGACCCCTCAGGTCAGTAGGGCGATGCCCTCGGACTAACTGTCTTGTGCCTTCGCGCTCAGGAGTACGCGGACAACCTCACCAACAGCGGGGTCCACGGCGCGGTGCTGGTGCTGGAGCCCACGTTCAATGCCGAGGCCATGGCCACTGCCCTGGGCATCCCCAGCGGGAAGCACATCCTCCGTAGACACCTGGCAGAGGAGATGAGCGCCGTCTTCCATCCGGCCAAGTGAGTGTGGGTGCTCACTCAGCTCTCGGCCTCCCCGCTTGGGGAGCAGGGACCCAGCCTCCCGTCCTGACCGCTCACGTCGCTGCAGCACGGTGCTCCCCCTTTGCGGGTCAACCACGGCCCAGAGAAGTGAAGTGCTTTCACTAAAGGGAATAGACTAGAAAGAGGTAGGGGGTGGTCAGGTGTGAGGTTAGACGCACAACTCCCCCGGCAGCTAGAGAAGGGCGGCGGCAGCGTGTGTAAGGCAAGACCATTTGAAGGTGGGGCTGGAGCTGGGGAGCTCTGCTCTGACCTAAGAATCTGAGACGGCCCTTCCAGGCAGAGGTAACTTTGTGGGACAAAGGTGTGGCGGCAGGGATGGGCATATTAATGGCGATTATGGTCCAGGTGAGCAGACCACATCAGCCCACCTCCTCAGTCTCATCTGAAAAGTGACACTGGAATGAATACCCAGAAAGATATACTGAGCCCCCTCCCAAGAGATTCTCTCCCTAAAATGACTGCAGTTAGGGCTAGATGACCATTTATTGAGTACTTGCTCGATGCATTAATTTCTTCCTCAAGACAATGCCAAGAAATTGTTCTCATGATCCCGCCTTTATTGTTGGAGAGTCTTATTTGAAGGGTCCAAGGTACTTGTCCAAGGTCACACAGCTAGTAAATGGCAGAGCCCAGATTTGTGTCTATTCTACCAAAATGGCATGTTATGTTGGGTTTTCGTATGTTGAACCAGCCTTGCATTCCTAGGATAGATATCTTGGTTGTAACATGTAATCCAAGACATAGGAACAATCCAAATGCCCATAAATGGATGGGTGGATAAAGTTGTGGCCTACATACTCAATGGAATACTGTTCAGCTATTTAAAAAAAGCTGAATTCTTGCTCTTTGCGGCAACATGGATGGAAATTGGGGTGAAGATGCTTAGAAATTGGTTCGAAAATGAAACAGGTACTGGGTGGTTTCTATCATTGGTTCCTCTCAGAGCAAATGACCTGAAACAATCATAGCAAAACAACTCTTAGATTCTTCCCAGGACCCCATCCGGAGATCTGAGCCATGGGTAGGACGATGTCCTTGGGCCCCTTGGCAGGTCACAAAGCTTCTCTGAGGCAGCTTAAAAGATGTTAGCTAGAAGGTCCCTTTCTCCAAAAGGCCCCTGGGCCAGAACCCACTGCCTTGTGTCAAGTTTCCAGTGAGGATGTGGGTCAATATCACGGTCATTCACGGGACACCCGGTCAGCTCCAAAGCAAAAACTTCACTGGGTGGGCTTTGTTAGGGTCCCACTTTACAGATCTAGAAAGCAGTGACCTGAAGTGACCTTTTCAAGGTCATACAGCCAGCAAACAGGAGAACCAGGCTTCCAACCACCTGCCCAGCTAAAGCTGCTGGAGCCATTCTGGACATAGCTCACCCATTGGGGAGGCCAATGGGGGAGGTGCAGGGGACTGCTGCCCCAGTGGGGACCAAAGAAAGACTGGAGCCCCCCAGCGACAGCAGTCTGCCCCAGATCCAAGCCAGAAGGAGGCAGGTGGGGATAAGGGCCTGAACTCGGGACCAGGCTTCTGGCCCCAGCTCGCCCCCACCCCCGTCCAGGCTCCACGGCCTCTATGTCCTAACACGGGGCCTGCAACCCTCTCTGTAAAAGGCCAGCTCAATAGCTAAGTACTTATTTATGGTCTGTGTCAAAACTTTACGGCTGTATCATTCCAGCGAGAAAGCAGCCGGGGTCAGCTCGCGAGCAGCGCGCCTGCCAAACTCCACACAGCTGCCTGGTTCGGCCCCAGGCTGCAGTTTGCCAAATCCTAACCCTGGGTGGGGGCGTAACAGGGTGACCTCAGGCGATGGGTCAGAGGGTGGGGGTAGGGACCACGGATGTCATGTGCCAAATGGGTGGTTTTGTCTGTTCTCAAGTCACGCCCAGTTAGCTAAAATTGGGGGATTCTGCCCTCAAGTCTTCCTTTTCCTGATAAAACTTACAGGACCTGGAGGGCTCAGCGGAGACTGGCTCGGGACCGGTGGGATCTGGGCTCTGTCACTCTGACTGCGTGATCTGGCGAATCGCTTCACCTCTGGCCTGTCTCCTCCTCTGCGGTGGCCCATTCTCCCGCCGCATGTGGGCGCCATGTGGGAGGTGCTAGCACAGGGCGGCCCGAGGGGTCCTCCGTCCCCGCAGCTGCCCCGGTCGCTGGCGCCAGGGCGGCGCGTCTGCGCGTCTCTGCGGGGCAGGAGCGGAGGGGCCTTCCTGGCCCCAACAATGGTCTCTCCCCAGCTCCGCCGGCATCAGAGAGTCTGAGCGTTTTGGGACGCCCCCAGGAAGAGCCTCCAGCGTGCCCCGGGCGGGGAAGGAGGAGAACAGCGGCGGCATCAGGTACAAGGCTGGCCGGGTAAGTCACCCCATTCTCCGGGAGACCTGCCTGCTGGGAAGGGCGTCCAGTCCCCAGTGCCCGAGCTTGCGGCCGAGGGAGGGGCCGGCTCTCAGGCGCAGGTGGGGGACGCCCCGGAAGCCAGCCCCAAGGCGCGCTGGTGCTCCAGGCACAGTGCGAGGCTCAGGGCAGGCGTCTCCCCTGCCTGCCTCGGGGACCCCCGGGGCCATCGGTCGCAGTGCAGCTTCTGGGATCCACCTGAGCCTCCCCATGCAAAGAGCCTCTGGGGTGAGGTAGGACCCGGCCTGCAGCCAGTGCCCAGAGGGTGCCGGTGCACCCCAAACTCCAGCCACCTCCGGCTTAGCTCTTGGACTCCAGGGCCACACCCACAGCAGCAGATGTGCCCGAGTGCCTGACCCCTGGACCCCCAGCTCCCCACTCGCCACACACGTCCCTAATTGTGTGGGCACAGGCAGAAGCACTGGCTAATCCAACAGGACTCCCATCCATTCAGCAAACATTTCGGGGGGATTGACTGTGTTCTAGGTACATCCTAGGTGTGGGGGTGCCAAATGAGTAAGGGTCACCTCCCTGACCCTTAAAATGCTCTCAGCCTAGAAAATGCCTCCTCACTGGGGTGATATCACCTCCAAAGGAGTGCAAATCAGCTCTGGGGTGGGGGATCCAGAAAAGCCTTCCTTTTTTATGTTTCAAGAGCTGATCTCTGAGCAGCGTGCAATGCATCTGGGCGTGAGAGTCTCGTGGTGGGAGCGTGATCCTGGGGAAGGGCTGAGGGGCAATAGCGAAGGAAAGGGTGAGAAACGCAGGGCTGGGGGGCCTCTCTGGTGGCCAACAGGTTAAGCACTGCACTGTGGAGCTGCCAGAAGCTGCGGCGCAAGTTCAATGCCCAGCCCAGGAGGTTCCCACATGGCACAGCAGACCTCTCCTGCCTCGCCCGCTGCTCCCCTCAGCAGTGGATTTCCGTCGCTCTACCTGTTCTGCTCCCCACTCTGTCCCTGGCGAAACTTCTCACCACCCCACACCTCTGGCCTGCACCCCAGCTTGTATGCATAAATAAATAAATCTTAAAAAAAAAAAAGAAAGAAACACAGCTGGACAGAAAGCCCAGCCAGGGAGTGGGCGGTGAGACCCACAGAGGTCAGCTCCGTCTGAGAGCTGCGGGGACAGAAAGAGCTGCCCTCAGCCAGCAGTGGCTGTGTCTCTGCAGGAGGACTTGGACTCTCCAACATCCCTGGGAGGCAGGAACCACTGTCCCCCTTTCATAGCCAAGAAAACGGGCTGATCCAAGGTCATACTGCTGAGAAGTAGCCAAGTGGGGCTCTGAATCTCAGTTTGTGAGTATCCAAAACCCATACTCTTTGCCCCCCACCAGGAGCTGCTAGAATATTCCTTTATGACTCAGGAGTGCAGTGGACCTCATGCCCATGCTGGAATATTCTTTTTTTTTAAGATTTAAAAAATATATATTTATGCATACAAGCTGGGGTGCAGGCCAGAGGTGTGGGGGAGTGAGAGGATTCACCAGAGACAGAGTGGGGAGCAGAACAGGCGGGTCTACTGAAATACACTGCTGAGGGGAGCAGCGGGGAAACCGGAGAGGTCTGCTGCGCCATGTGGGAATCTCCCTGGCCGGGGATCGAACTCGGGCTGCAGTGGCTGTGGATCACTTCATAGTGCTGAGACTCAATGTCTGAGCCACCAGAGAGGCCCCATGCTGGAACATTCTCTCCTGCCCTCCCACCAGAGAGGAGAAGGAGGTGTTTATGGGTCATCAGACAGGCCGTCCTCACCCTTGTAGCTGAGTGGCTCCTTCCAGCTGGGAACATCACGGTGTGTCACTCATGTCCCCAGGATCCCTCTGTCTCCCTGAGCAGGGGGGTATCGTGACTCATGGCAGCAGCACAGGGAGGTTAAGTAGGTCACTTGAAGTCACACAGCAGTCAGAACTGGGGACCCAGGTTTCCCAGACCTGAAATCATTCGGCTGTTTTCCCTCTTCTCCTTGTGCCTCGGCCTCACGCTCCCTTCTCAGCTGCCCCTGGGGAAGATAGGCAGGGGCTTCAGCAGCAGAGACCCCGACTTCCACGACGATTACGGCTCTCTCCAAAATGAAGACTGCGGAGACGACGACCTCCAGGGCAGGCCAGAGCAGTGCCGGCTGGAAGGCTACAACGGCCTGGAGGTCACCAACGTGTGAGAAGCTGTCGCCCCGCCAGACCCGCTCGGAGACCCAGGGAGGGGGCAGGCGGCAGCCCCGCTGTACATAGAGACCTGGGGAGGGGGCGCCTCTGCTTCCAGGCAGGCCCTTCAGACTGCGGCCGGCCAGATGGGAGCGCCAGGCCTGCCTGCGCGGGGCAGGGGACAGTCCCTGCGGCCACCCCGCCATAGCCCAGGTCCCACCTCACAGTGACTCAGCGTTGAGGAACCCAGGTGGTACCCGAAGCCTTGAACTGAGCAGCCAAGGGGAAGGAGGCCCCCAGCGCCCCAAAACACCCTCCCAGCCGGAGCAGATGGGACTCCTCCCAGACGAACTGGAGTTGGGGGGGTGACCAGGCAGAGTGAGCAAATCCTGGGGCCAGCCAGTGGACACCTGGCACCTCCCGCAGCCAGCTAGAGGCCGGGGCCCCCCACCCTCGCCCCGTGACTGGAAACTTGGGTTCTGACTTGGGTCATTGAGTCCCTCTTGAGAGAATGCAAAATGGGGAGGCCATTTCCTTCCCCCCAATAGCTGTGGGCCCCAAGGGGGTGCACGTGTTGAAGAGCTGCTTGACCCTCCTCCCGGGAGCTGCTACACTGGGCCGGGGGCGGTGGGTGGCTGATGCAGGGGTGAGGCTGAGCAGCCACTGACCAGGAAGGGCAGGAAGAAGGACATTGTGATGACGCATCAGGGATGACTGCGCTAGGCCAGGGCAGCCCACGTGTGGCAGCGGGGTTGGGGTGGGAGGCTTGGAGACGCTTCATTGTGCTGTCTCTGTCACCTGAAACAGGTGTGCTCTTCCTGCCCTCGCTGAGATGAATGTCCCAGATCGAAGGGACTGAGGTGGCAGAGGGACTTTCCGGCCCTTTTCTCGACTCTGCCACCCTTTTGCTGTGTGACCTTTTCCCAGTGGCCTCACCTCTCTGTGCCTCAACATCTTCATCTATAATACTTGTGGTTCCCCTCCCAGGCCTTTGTAAGGATTAACACTTGCTAATGTCTGTAACACACTTTGTAACCTCTCAGGAGACAGGTGGGAAGTTAGGGGTGGGAAGGGGGTGTCTAATTTCCCTCTGACCACACAGAAACGACATCGCCCCAATTCTCTCCATCTTGGTTTTGGTTGGAGCGGTATGCAAAAAGAGAACAAGAAATGTTTAATGTTCTGACTCTTGAGCGCCCCCAGCAGGGCTTGACCAAGAGGAGAGAGAAATCCCCCACGCACACGTTGAGAACCAGATTTGACTCAGGCGTTTAGACTCAGGTGAATTGACCTGGACGCTGAAGGGTGGTTAGGGCAGGACACAGCGCACCTGGATTCTGCTTCCACCTGGGGTCTCGAAGCGCATCAGGTGTTGGGGCCGCGGCTTTTATTTCCATTGAAGCCATTTGCATGAAAGTTTTGACTTTCCATGATGCAGGCACGTGTCAGCCTCCAAGAACTGTCAAAGCCTGTGTTCTTCAGTCCGACAAATGTTTCTCCTCCTGGGAAAAGCATAAACCCAGCACGAGTGCACTCGAGGACCTCTGCTCCCTGGCGTGGGACACCATAAGCTTCTCTCCACCTTAGGGGAGCAGCCTCCTTGCCACCAGAAGCCAGTGCCCAGAAGCCAGTGGGCACTGAATGCTGGCCACCTGGAGACACAGCCCTGGTTCTGGGCACTGAGGGGCGAAAGTCCTGGTACTGGACTTGGCTTTGTGGGAGGTTCTGAACCCACCTCTGTATGATGATGACAGCCACATGCAGGGGCCTAGAGAACTCACAGCCCAAGGAGAGAGTAAACCCCTGAAATCTGCTGCCTCTGGGCCAGCTTTTAGGCTGGGTGACCCGGGACCCCAGGTCCTGCCTCTTGGGAGGTGGCGCTGTCAGGGTGAGGAGAGTGGGGGACGATGCCTGGAATTGGGTCTGTTTATTTGAGACCAACGTTCCCCTGAATTGTCAACCGTGAAGCTCACGTTGTTACTCAGTCCAGTCCCATTGAGGACAAGCTGGGCGAGTGGACAATGGCTGGGGGCAGGGATACTGGCAGTGCTGGCATGGCCCGAAACATAGGCAGCATTCCGTTGGCAGGCCTGGCGCAACATGGGCAGCCTGGCCCACTTTGATGCGGGCTTTCCAAACAAGGACGGTTGGCTGATAAGTGAATACCCTCCACGCACAGTCACATGAGGTGGGCTTTCTGCTTCCAGGGGCAAGAGCAGGGGCAGAGAGACTGGGCAGACACTGACAGGCTGGCAGAACCATCTGAGTCGTGTCCTGTCCTGGTGCCTCGGGTGACACGCTTCCTGCTGTAAGCCCGATGGGCTTCTCTGGGTGGTGGTGTCGTCTGCGCCTACAAGTCCTTGGGAAGGGGTGGCTGGCCCCAGAGGCTGGGGACAGGATAGGAGTAGAAGCTGCAGGCCATCAGGAGGGACCTCCAGTGGACCCTTGGCTTCTGGGCCCAGAGCTGCAGAAAGGCCCCTTGTCCCTGGCTGAGCAGAGTCTGTCTCCCACATCGTGTCTGTCAGCATCGCAGTTAGCAGCCCTGGCCTGCAGGGGCAGGGGCTCTGCACCCCCAGCCAGAGTGGGAGACCCCAAATGTTGAGGTCACCCAATAGGGCTGGGGCCAGCACAATGGGGCGATATGACCAGATGTGGCTGCAGGGCCCCTGTAACTCTCTATTGCTCCAAGCCCAGGGCTCCCATGAAAACCCCATGTTCCAGCCACCATCAAGTCCATCTGCTCTTTGAGGCCCCAGCAGGCTCCTGGCAGGTGAGTGGCAGAACCGACGGGGAGAGCGCCTTTGAAGCTTGCCTTCTAGAATTTCCTGAGTCCAAACACAAAGGGGGTTGGCTGCATAGGAAGCCAGTTGGGCGTGAGCAAAGAAGATGTTCTGCCCTGAAGTTGCTTGTCGGAGCCTGGTTTGTCTCCCCAAAAGATTTTAACACTGTAACACAAACAATAAACACTACTGCACAGTGGCCTCTTTCTATGTGTTTCGTACTGCATTTGCCCAACAGTCTCTCTCAGAGTGGAGATTGTGAACCCATTTCACAGATGGAGAAACTGAGGCTAAGCAAGCTGAGGGGCTTACCCAGCCCCGTAAAGCTAAGAGTCATGAGACAGAAATTCAAACCCCAGTCATGTGTCTCCAAACTGCAGGCTTATCTCCCCCTCCCCACTGCATGCTCCCCTATAGCCCTTCCCCCCACCTTCTAGCACAGGACTCTCCTGACCAGGAGGCATCACCCACGTGGAGTTCAGGGGTGTCCTGTCCTGGTGGAAAACCTGGGCACTGCCTCCTCTCTGGGACCCCACTCCCACCTGACAAGTCACCTCCCTTTGGGTCATTTTTTTCACCATGTCACCCCCTCTCTCCCAGGGAATTAATATTTTCCAGCTGCCAGAAGAAGATCTTGGGTGGCTGTCTCAGTCAGCTCAGGCTGCTATAACAAAAGGCCTACTGTCTATTTTAAGAGGTACTGCTGGTTTCCAAGGGCCCAGAGCAACCTCAGATGAAACACCCGTCCATGTGAATGCCCAGATCCGCTCCATGCGTGTGTGCGTGGCAGAGCTCCTTCCTGGCGCTGCTTTCCCATTACCCGGGCAGCCTGGCATTTAGGAAGGAGTGAAGGGAAGACCCCTGCCTGATGGAGGGGTGGAGCCCAATGCAGGGATAAGGGGGGATCGTTCTGAGGTCACTAAGCTTCACCATGCCCCCGGGGGAGGGGACTAAGTCCTCATCATAATTAGCCACTGAGATTTCGTCTGTTTGTTCGAATGTTCGCTGCCTGCTCTGGGCTTTGCACAAGGATCTCGCTTAATCCAGAAGCCACCCCAAGAGGCGCAGGCTACCGCTAACCCCCTCTCGCTGTTGAGAAGACACCCAGCACAGGCAGGAGCTCTCCCGCTCTTCTCCTGCAAGGGAAGAGCTGAGCCAGCACCCCGTCTGCATGCACCCCATTCTGGTGGCTGCCAGTCCCCTCTGCCCAGCAGAGCTCAGAGGAACTGGTCCATCCCAGAACTGGGCTGACTGGTTCCCTAAGTAGCCTGTTTGACCCCATTCCTCAGCCTCTCTCTGGACCAGGATGGATCTTTGCTGAACTTGGGAGAATGTAACCCAAATCCTCTGAAGTTCATTCTCAAATTTGCATGAAGATGACTTGTGTGGACAGGGTCCAGGACTATCCAAATACTAAACCCCCCCAAATGGCATTCAACAGCAATCCCAGTTTGTTAAGCAAATCAACAGAGAGATGAAGAAAAAACCTAAATTTGAGGAAGTAACAATCACCTCTGCAAGATATTATAGGTGCCTCAGCAGCACCCTCAAAAGATGGGTTGAGCCCTTCCCTCCAGCCATGTGGGCCTTTTAGTCAGCCCTTCTGACTCTTCTCTTCCTACCACAGGACCTTTGCACACGTTGTCCCTGATGGCTAAATCCTCTTCCATTTCCTCTTTACCTGCTTGTAGAGTCAAGGGGAGAATTGTCATATTTTTCCGCCCTCCCCTCAATGATGGACCTCTGCAGGCCTACGCACATGCCTGATGGCGGCACCTGGAGTAAGGTGTGGGCCTGTGTGAGTGGGTGCACCTGAGCCAGAGACTGGGCTTCCAAGCAGAGGAAGCAACAGCAGCAGAAGTGGAAGAGAACAGAGCGTGGAGCAGAAGACTGTTCGGCCCCTGAAGGGGTACAGCAGAGAAAGGCCAGTCTCCCAGCTCCCCTGGCCCCATTGCCTGCCTTATACCTGGCTGCCTCCCTACAAGGGACTATTAAAAGTCTAAAAAGCCACCGAGGGCTCCAGAACGCCTTCCCTTTTGACCCGTCTGCGCAGCTGCATGGAGAACCTGTGCGCCTGGTGTCCCTCCTGCCTCTACACTGCTGAACTCCCCTCTGCTCAGGCTCACCTCCTCTTGATAACAGCACACCCTCCTATGATATGCCCTCTGAGTGGTCACAGCTCCACACTCAGTCATTTGAGGGGTATTGATTCCTGTCTGTCTCCCTCCTGGATGGCGAGCCCTGCCAGACAGGCGGGGCAGGATTTCACTCACCACTGTGCCCTCAGCTGTGCTGGCCACTATGGCAGCCACAGGTGGCTATTTAAATAATTCAGCAGTCACAATTAAATCTAATGTAAAAGGCCATGCCCCATCACACTGGCCCCCTTCAAGCCTCAGGGGTCCACAGCTGCAGCAGAGGACCACACAGGCAGAGGACACCAGTCACCATGGAAAGTTCCAGAGCACAGTACCCAGAGGGAATTCGTCTACTACACAAGCCCTACCCTGAAGAAGCTTACAATTTGGAGAAGGAGGGCCTGGAAACCAAGGCTTGAAAACAACACAGCTGGAAAATAAAAAGGCTCTTAGGGCAGGTGACTGGTGGTAGAAACCCAACTCAAAAACTGGTTTGAAATCAAAAGGCACGTGCTCATTTTCCCCAGAACTACCAGGGGCGTGGGCCTGGCTGGCTCCTGCCTGTCTTTCTTCACCTGTCGGTTCTGCTTTCCTCTGTTCCCAGCTCGTCCCCGCACAGCTTATCCCGACTGCGGCAAACGACACGCGCGCTGGGCCTCCCAACTCAGCAAACCCCACGCCAGGGAGAGGCTGTCTCTGGGTGTTCTAGCAAAGTCTCAGGGTGGAAGCTGACTCAGTGGACCGGGTCACAAGGCCCACACAGGCGGGGTCCACACCGAGCCGTGGTCCAAGGGGACCGGGCAGGCTCTGGGGGTAGAACCCAGTGACCTGTGGCTGCCAGGGCACATGTGGTGGTGGGTTCTGGAACATGGCCTAAGGCCATTCTCCTTTCCAGATGGAGCAGGGCAGCAGGACCTCAAGGCTGAGAAGCCCCCAGATATTGAGAGAGCGACAGCAGCTGGCCCCAGGTATGGGCCGGCCACACAAGTGCCAGGAGCAGAGTAAGCATGCAGGCCACCCCTGACCGGGCGCTGCTGCCCTGCCTGTCCCCACGGCTGCCTCTCCACCTCGGCGCTGGCAGTGTTCTGGGCAGGCTCTTGGGAGCCGAGCCTGTGCATTGCAGAGTATCAGGCTCAATCTCCGGCCTCTACTGAGCAGATGCCACTAGCCACCCCTTGCAGCCGTGACAACCCCAAATATCCCCAGACATTGTCGTATGCCCCCTGGGGAGAAAAAATCGCCCCCAGTTGAGAATCACAGTTGGACGTGGTTTTGCCCACTTCATTCCCCTGGCAACTTTCAGGCAGAGCAGGGGAAGTGAATTAACCAGGATTTTTACACACTGGCCTGCCGCTAGCACCTGTAGCCCTGATCGTGTTAATGCAGAAGGAGCGTGGGCACAGGGCTCGAGTGCCTGATCGTGGGCACCTGGCGCATGGGTGCGCATGTGCAAGTGAGCACACCTGAGCCCGGAGGAGGGGCTATAAGGGAGGCGTCACACTGAGGCAGGAGAAACGGGAGGCGGCCGCCAGAGACACACCCAGAGGGAAAGCTGGTCTGCCCCTGGTTCAGCATTAAAGGCCTGCAAAACTCTACCAAAGGTTCCAAAATGACCTTTTCATCTGCAAGAACTGAAGATGAACCTACCCCGCCCGGGATGGTGGCAAAACAAAGGCATGGCTTTTCCCATCTGACAGATGGGGAAACAGAGGCACGGAGAGGTTACAGGGCTTCCCAGGGCCCCGAGCCGGTGAGTAGGAGCTGGAATCTTGGGATCTTGCATCAGGTGACGGCTTTGTGGAGTCGGGAGTGGGCCCAGCGCCTACGGCGGGCCAGCCACACCCAGCTCTTTGGAGTAGAAAATTCCTGAAACCAGATGTTCCCAGGGCAGGAGAGCCTCCTCGCTGCGTGCCGCCTTAGTGGAAGTTGAATCCACTCCCTCCACCTGCTGGAAAATTGCTCTGTAAATTACAGGTTTAAAGGTAAAGACAGCCCTGAGAGCGCCTGCTGACAGCAAGGTAATAATTTTGGGACTAGAACGGTCTGGTTGAGTGAGTACTTATAATAACTAATCCCACACCACGCCTCCATCATCTCCATTTTATTGGGGAAAAAAAAGAGAAAAAGAAACAAACAGGAAGTGGCAGACTCTGGCCTAGGGCCTCACAGCAAATGAGTGGCGGGTCCTGCAGCAATGCCCAGCCCCCTCCCCGCAGCCCACGGCTTCCCTGCAGGGCCTCACTTCCTCTTCTTCGAAGGACACGGGTTCTGTCGGATCAGGCCAGCCTCGTTTGATCTTGTTTTGCCTTCATTGCCTTGTTGAAGGTCCTGCCCCCAAATCCAGTCCCCTCTTAGGTACTGGGGGGCTAGGACTTCAACACATGGATTTAATGGGGACAGACTTGAGTCCACTAGGCTCCCCTCACCCCAGCATGCACGCACACACGCACACACACAGACACGCACACACACACACGCACTCACGGCACCTGCTAAGCAGCTTAAACTGGGTTTGGGTCTCATGGCCCTAAGAGTCCCAGCAAAGTGGCCCCCGCCCCTGGGCCTGACCCCAAGGTGACTCCTGTCCCCCCCTACCCCGGTCTGCACACTCGTGCACAGCACAGTGCAATTCA